>JAAGNO010000892.1:23499-102472 GCA_033439905.1 Ceryle rudis
TTAATTATTTTTTTAATTTTTTTTTTTTTACAGCAAGATCTCTGAGGAAATTGGGAATGGGGTCTTATGTTATATTCTCCTTTACAGTAAAACAGGCTTGGATCACAGTCATAGTAACTTTTATGCCTGCAAACAGTTTGGTTGAATTAGGGCATGATTGTATGTGATGTAATGCAGGTGATCATGTATAAACCTTTGGGACCACAAGCAGGTGAAGCACATTGCATGAGTCTTGGCTGTGCTATTCTGACGTCGCACCAGTGTGATGCTGAGAGGGACCTGAATTCAGGTAAAATAAGTAACGGTAAGAAGAGTCAGGCTTCTTGCTTGCAGATTGTTGTAATGTTTAGGCACAGAAGGATGGATTACAGATTTTTCAGCCTGAACTCAGTCCCAAAAATCTGCTTAATCCCCTTTTTAATACTTATGTGGGTGCCAGAAATGTCTTTTATTTGCTTCAGCAAGAGCAGCTGGTTAGTTAGATGTTATCAGCTACTTCTTCATTCAGTTGTCCTTTGCATGCTGATAAACACCACATAAGATGGGGGAAAGAAACCTTAAGCCACAAGCTTATCCTGCATATAATAGGATGCACCTTGAAACAATTTTGATGTCTCCATTGAATTCAGCTTAGGTTAAGCCTACATAAATAGTGTCAAAGGCGAACGCACCCTGAACACTCTGGGAGATCATGATAAACACTCTTGATGTTTTGCAGCTGTGCTCATCATCTGTGCATTTCACAATAAAATTTTACAAAGTGTCCAGACACCCATCTGGTTATATTCGCTGTGAGATGACTTTCTCCTTGATGGCATTTCGTTTTGTAGCTGTTGCCCTGCTCTATTCCCTACCCCACCTTCAGTCCTCACTGCTTCTTACTAGAAACAGCAAATCAAAATGCTTTCTTAGTTGTGTCAGGCTTCAGGACTGAATTGTACTTGTTTGAAAGTGAGAAAAAAAATCTTCTCTGAATAGAAAGGAGGTTCAGTTTATGGTTAATCGCATCAAAGAACATGCGATTTCCAAGTATTTTTGAGTTAGAATTTGCCTGCTGCTGTGACTGTAATTTCTCTCTGAAGTGACTAAACCTTGATTCTGAAACTTTTATATACATGGCAGAATCTACATATGCGAGTGATCGTGCTTCTTATCCTGTCTCTCTGTCTTGAGATCTCTGATACCCAAAAGCTGAGCACAGTTATCTGCAGGATTAAGGTCTCCTTTTGTACAAGTGAATAAAGGAAGCCAAACTAAAAGGACTCACACCTGAGTCTCCTCTCACTGACAGTATATCACTGGCACAATTCCCTTGATGAAAGTGGAATTCCTGATGATTTACACCAAGAGCATTAACGAGAGAGGGCTCAGGTCTTAAGTGCTGGGGTTTAGCTGTATTTCTTCTCTCTTCATTTCTTCCCCAACGATTCCCAGGAAATCTCACTTTGGGGAGATAAGTGCCTACAAGAATGTTAAAATTAATTTCACAACAGCCTGAAATGGCTGTGCAGACAACTAGCCAGAGGAAATGCCCCAACAGAGGGATTTATTGCACTATCGCTCCTCTTCACCAAGCTACAATGTCTTAATCTTTTATGATGACATTATTATGAAGCAGCCAAAGCAGAGACAACCCAGAGAGACCAACAGCCAGCGCTTCTCAGCTTTCCTTGAGACCTGCTAATCCTTGATGTGACTTAAGCAGTGCTAACTGAAACATCCCGCAGGTTACCCCAGTCCAGCAACACAGGGAGTGATTTTCAGGGGGAGTAAGATGTGCTTCCTGACCTACAAACAAGTCTGCATCTCATCTCTTCAGGGTATAGTGGTTTCTGTTTTGGGTGTTACTGATGCACGGCCCCACCAGTGGCCTTTTCAGGTCTCGAATTAGGAGCATGGCAAGTTCCTGGAGCACAGAGAACAGATGCCTGGTGTCCAGGCCATGAAATAACCACACAAAATGGAAAAGTTTCTAGTTTGCAATCCTACCAGAGACTGAGAAGGGTGCAGAAAGTAGAGGAGAAATGGGTCTTTTATCCCTGCATTGGGCACAGTCCCATCTTCTACAGTATCTCCTGTTTCTTTGTGTTTCAAGGGAAAGAAATCCTTGCTAACTGATAAAACTAAAAGCCCTAAATGGCCTGTTTCTTGACAAACTGTGCATTGCACCTTTGCCTTTTAGAAGCAGAATTAAACACATAATGACCTTCCCTCCCAGCTTCCAGGATTACAATAGTTTTCTCTGATTTCATCCCAATTACTTGGCCTGTAAGATGGGTTTGGGTCTGGAGAGTCCCATCTTCTGCTGAGGTTAGATGTCAGCATTGAGTCTGAGACACATTTCAGACAGTTTGCGTCATTGTGTAAACAGTGATAACAATATTTAATGATGATAAATCTGAATTTTACCACAAAACTATAAAACAACCAAGAGAATGAATTATGCAATTTACAGCTAGCAAAAAGGCAGCCAAAGGGAAAGCAAAGGATATGTACAGCAGAGAGACAAATTTAGTGGTCTGAGACTATAGTGTCATTTGGTTTTGTGTTTAGTAGCACTTAGCAGTCATGGTGCATAAATAATCTTTATTGCAGTGGAACCCAGGAACGCTGCTGGCGACTACTTGTCATTATGCAGGACAGCCACTTCATGTGGCACAGCAAGGTGTGTCTCGGGTCTGCAGGGTTCATCTTGGGCTTGTCGGTCCCCCAATGCTCAAGGGCTGATGCTGGGTGACACCGTGCTTCTACCCACCCCTGGGACGTGTGAATATGCTGATGCTCATTGAAGCCACTTTCTGTTCCAGTCTAATGAAATACTGCTGTTCTCACTAACTTAATTACCCAAATGAATTGTAAGTATACAGTCTTACGGATTCAA
This sequence comes from Ceryle rudis, assembly GCA_033439905.1. Classification (NCBI taxonomy): domain Eukaryota; kingdom Metazoa; phylum Chordata; class Aves; order Coraciiformes; family Cerylidae; genus Ceryle; species Ceryle rudis. The sequence goes on from JAAGNO010000892.1 coordinate 26,381, forward strand.
CAATGGCAAGAAAGAAAAGAAAAGGAACAATAAAAGAAAATCACACAGAGGGGAGCTACAAAAACTCAAAACTTCTATCTTATTTTTGGTTCATTTGTTTATTTTTAATATAGGAAGACTAAAAAGAGGAAGAAAAATAAGGAACAGCATCTGTAAACTATATTCCTTCCCTTTTTCTTCCTGAAATCCCATCGCATTATTTTCTTTTTACTTTTTTTCTTTTATAAAAATATCAAAATCCATTTAGAAATGTACTATTCCTTCATTTTTCCAGTTGAAGCCTTGAGACATAAAAGTCAATATTGTCCACAAGTTCCCCCAAATGCCCATCTTGAGAACAGAAGGCAAAAAGTTTTGGTTTTGAAAACTGAATATTATTTGGTTTTCTACCTTGGAAAAAACCAAGAAAGCTCAAATACAGTGGTGGTTTTACAGAATCAAAAATTAGTATCAGCATCACTGACCATTTTATTATTGTGATCCCATGTTGACAGAATATGGGTGATATTACATACTATAAAAAAAATGATGTGTGCAAGAATTAAAACTCAGCACCTTGACCTGCTATAATCATGGATAAATAAGGGAGAGAGGTCAATTTTGTACGCTTTTTTTATCATCCATTCTTGGTGGGACTGGGATGTCCTGTGGGGACATATGGGACCAACTTGGCTGCTCCCCTGCCGAGGGTAACAGGACTGTGGCAACTGCATGCAGTGGCAGGACGAGGAGGGCTCATGTGTGCTCTGGGGTGGAAAGGTGGAGGATGAGTTTCTAGGGCAGGTCCTTCTTTTCTCCCCAGATCCTCTGTTTGGGACAGAGGTGCTTCTGTACAAAACTTGTCACAGCTCTGGCCCCATCTCTGCAAGGGCTGCCTGCAAGGTGAGGGTAGTTTGCAGATAATGCTTACCTACCTCTTGGGAGTGCTGTGAGAACTGCTAGTCTCTGTCCTTAAGTCCACTGTGAACAACTCTAAGAAAGTGTCTGAGCTTCCTCCAGACCACAGCGGAAAAAAAAAAAAATCAATATACAAGAGTGAGGAAATGCCAAATTGCTCAAGCTCTCCATTCTTCTGGCTTCTAAGAGGATACTGTAAATTACAGGGTAAACAACTTTTGAAATGACATTAAAAAAGTGATGTGTCGCTTGCCAGTGTCCCTTTAACTATGAAAAATAACAGCAACATAGGAAAAAATGTAAATTTGCCATCAGGCAGATCTTCCCCCACAGCATAATGCAGAATTTGATAAATAAAATGAATGAAACAACAGAGGATCCAAGCATTACACAACGGCTATAATTGTGCTAACCAGCTGTAGTCATCTGCTGCTTCCAAAAAAAGTTCAGAGCATTTTGACAATGTCGTCTGTGTAGATTGGAAGGCTGCAGCAAAAATCTATTTCCATTTATTATTCAAAAAAAAAAAAAAAAAGAGGTTCTATTCCTCAGTGTCAGATTTTGCTTGGAAGGTGCCAAGACAGCGGAGAGTCAAGAACAGGATTACTTATAAAGCTGAGGGAAAGAAAAAGAAAACAAACAAACCTGGAAAAAGGCAATATCTCTTCCAGGGAAAGAAGATTTTAGATGAGAATATGCTGCTGGAAGCAGTTGCACAAAGTGGCCAGCCTGATCCTGTGCCTTTTCCTGAGAGTGATGGGAGCACTGTACCCATCCAGGTCATTGGAATACCCAGACTGGAGGCTTTTTGTGAAAGGTGGGGAAAGGAGGTTTTTTTTGTGAAAGGCAGGGAAAGGAGGGTTCTTTTCAGCACAAAGGCTGACACTGGACTGCTATTTTGAAAGTGTTATGGTGTGGCCGTCTTGGCTGTTTGAGGCAAGGCTTGGGAATTAGACATCGAAAAGCCCAGCTTTTAGGCATCTGTAGACAACATGTGGCAAAAGCTGGGGCTGCACAGCAGCTGGGCCACCTAACTTGGCTAGTGGGAAAGGCCGAGGAGAGGGACAGCAATCCCAGCCCTGACCCTCTGAACTGACACTGCTCTACTGAGAGACCCCCAAGCCAACACAGAGACTGGGAGCTTGCTGTGGGGGGATCTGCTGCACAAACTAGCCCTGAGGACACATACCCATGGCCACTGCTTCTGGGGTCTTTTTCTCTTTCCTTGTAGCATTATCCAGAGGTATGATTTGGGTTTTTTTTTTCATGCTGGAGTCCTGTTGTCTAGAGGAAGGAGAGATGATGCAGTGTCTTAGGAGGACGTTGTACCTCCATAGGCACAGTATGCCCTGGGTATGCAGATGAATCCCCTTCAGGAAAACTCACTGTTAGTATGATTTTAAATGGACTGGGTTTTTTTCATAAATACCTTTTTTGATACATTCACAAGCCATGGAGCTCTAGGAATGCTTTGGTGTGCATGGTGTGCCAGTCAGATTCATTTAATTTGGAGGTGAGATAGGCAGTTTTATCCAGCTTTTAGTACTTGGTTTTGTTTTTGGTCACAGATCATTTACTGAACCTGTTTTAAGTGGAACGGAGGGTGGGTTTTTTTTAAGCCAAGAGAGTTGGTTCTGGCTTGTTACAAAACAGTGGCTTTCAACAGGATCCAAATCTATCTTCAGCTTTTCTGGGTAACTCTAAATGAGTACTTTAACTTGGGGATTTCTGTGCTGAGGAAGAAGGGAAGTTAACAACTCAGCACAGGGCAGAAGTAGAACTGGCATGTGAGCGTTTCTGGTGTTCTGTGTCTCCCTTTCTGAATTTGCGCAATAAAAAGTGAAGCTGATGTAGGTCACCCTGCACCTTGTGAATTGTAATCCTCTATCTTTCCTCAGTTTTCTGCTCAGGTTCTGCAAGACCCTACTGCTAGACACAGTGGGCATGTCACCTCTTTTCAGTAAGTGTTTTGCTTAAGGGAGAAAAACCTTTTATTTAGAGTAGAAAAACTTGAAAGGGTTTAGGGATTGTCCACTTCTTTTACATAAATATTTTCATGGAAGCTGTTCAGCTTAATCATGTGAGTTAAGGTGATTTAAGGTGGTAGATATTACATGCAATTAAATTCAAAGATTTTGAAAAGGCTGTTGCAAACAAAAATTGTAGGGAAAATCAAAGAAATAAATGGATGGAGCGGACACACAAATCATACCCTGAAATACAACCTCAGTAAAACACTGCCGATGATAGTTCTGCTTCAAATGGGAAGTCGAACTAGTCAACCTCTAGAGGTCCCTTCTACCCAAAATTTCTATGAATCTGTGAGTCATATACATTTCCTCATAATTTATTCTTGTCATTTTACTTGTTAGTTCTCCCAGTGAAAGCCTAGGATTTAAAACTTCAGTCTCTTTTACACCAGAATATTTGAGTGGTGTTTTCTGTTGCTGGATTAGGCTATAGGCAAGCATTTGGCTTCTGCTGCTAAACAGTGTCAGAGAAGAACAGAATAAATCAAGAAAATTCTTTTTGCACCATCTAGCAAAACTCTAGATCTCAGGACTCTTTCAAATTCACTTGTTTTCCTTCACAGTATTGCCATACAGAGGAAAGCTGTGGTGGGTGTTCCAGTTAAGCTTAAGCCTTTAAGAGCAAGGATTGGGAGTGGAGGTGGGAAAGGCAAGGGTGTGGGATGGGCAGCAGAATTACATTGCATTGTTTCAGCTCTTGGTCTGGATGGTGGAAGCCATTTGACAAGAGGACCAGTGAACAGCAAACAACAAAGGAAAAGAACTCAGTCTTCTTTGAAATATTTATACCTACAGCACAGGATACTTAAAGGACTTGGCCATCCAGCTATTTGCAAACAATGAGCATTATTGGAGCAACAGAAAATCATTCTCCCAGTATTAATTTTCAAATACATGTTTGGACTGGGACAGCTCTGACCTACTTAGGAAGGATCTGGGCAGAGCAGATCAGCTGGAGTTACCTTCATCTAGAGTTCCCAGCAGCATTTCTGATGTTCCTCCTCATCATCCATTCCCTGAGATGAAGGCTCAAATATTGTCATCTTTGAGAAGATGTGTGGGCTACACAAGAAGTTTGTCCTACCAATTCCTCCATCTCACTGCTCAATCCAGCAGTAAATTATTCAGTTTACTGTCTAACCTTGAATTTAGAAAGATCTGGAACCTTCAACCTTAACCTCAACTGACTGTGATGAGATGCTGGGTACTGTCTCCTCTGCCAGTTCCCACTGCCTTTACAGTAATTTGGGAGCACTCACCACCTACCAGCACCGTGGCTTTCCACTGCATCATACTCTTCCCTTGCATATATTCTTATTCAAAACAGATATGCTTATAAGAGAGAAGCTGTTCCAAAGCAAAGCTGTATGGTGGTGGCTATAGTCTCACCAGCCGCACACAGCAGGCTGGGAGCAGGGCTGCAGCACTCCATCAGGGCTCTGGGTTGCTCTGGATGGGGCCAAGGCTGCATTTGTTTTAGTTGCTTCGGTTGCTCGTGGATGCTCAGATCAACCCCTTGGCCCCAGCATTCACTCTCTGGAATTTGAATGGTTTATCTCACGCCCCAGCGGGGTCTGAAGCAGCGTGCTGCACCAAGCCCCTGCTTATCGTGTCTCTGACATGGCTTCTCTAAGCAAATGTTTAGCCCTACTTGACTCGGGATGAGTGCTGTATTGATTATTAACTTTAAACAAACATCTGGTTTTCGTTACGAATGGTAGCAGACCAGAGAGGGGTGCTGTACTGGGCGGTGCGGTCACTTAACAACCATCAGGACTGGCTATAAAGAAAATTTAACATATCCTGTAATTACAGTCTGCACAGCACAGGGGGATTTGGGATCTGCAGATCTGATTTCAGAACAGAAGAAAATGTTTATTGTATCTGCTACACACATTTATTTATTCAGTAGTAGCAAGACTTTTGAAATATTGCCTGTACAAGACCTTATTCCTTGCTTAAGAGAAGGACTTCCTTGTTTAAGCCAGGAAACTTGAGCGAGGCTCACGGTCAGGATGGCCTGCTTAATGCTTTTACAGGCTTCGGGATTTCAAGGTTTGTTGAGTACGCAGATCTGTTCTGAAATATAAGTAACATCTTCCCCACTGCCCCACCAGCTCCAGCGAGTCCCAGCTCCTCCATCCGTGAGGAAAAGCTGCTGCTGGGGTGGCTCTGCAGTGGCCCTGTAGGACAGGAGGATGAGGTGGTGGTGGGGACATTTCCCCAAGAGCCAGTGGCCCCACTTGTCCCTGGCCTCTGAAAAAGATGGGGGTTTTGAAGGCTGTCCAAGGGTGGTCCTTGGCCTGTCCCTACAGTGATGAACCCAAAAGGGTGAATTTGCACCCGGCGGCTGCATCCGTAATTCTGTGCATGAGGCATCAGTGCCCGGCTCCCAGCGACTTATCAGCCAAAGGGACGTTTTGGGGATGATGTAATGCTGAAACTTGAGCTCCAGCTGAAAGGATCGGGTAGGTGGAGTTTCTGTGGAGCCAGACAGAGCTGGGATCCTCTCCCTCTCCCTTTTTTTCTGGCTCATTCAGGCTGTCTCAATTAAAGCTCAGTCGAATTAATCTTGCACTCTTAATGTCAGTTGCTATTTTTCTAATTCACCTCCACACTCTTAAAGACTGTTTCTCCAAACAAAACGGGTCTGTTCTTCAATTTCAGGCTGTCAATTTCATGGGCTGCTGATACATTTATTAGGTGTGTAATTTGCTATTTTTAGGAGGCTGCGGGGGAGCAGCACCATTTTTTTTTCCCTTCTCTTTTGCATTTATAAACCTCTTACAGTTCCCTGTCCACTGAAAATATTTTTACTATATAAAATGTAGTATCAAAGTCTGAGTATTTTGGTCCAAATTCCTCCCTGGTGTAACTCTACTGACCTCTATTTCCCAAGGAGTGAATTTATTCTCTAATTTTTTTTTTTTTTTAAATTTTCTTTTTTATTTTTAGTAGACATGAGAATTTCTTGGCCACTGCTGGATACAGGAGAGCATCCAAATGTATGGACTGATGACGTGATCAGGAATGGGCCTCAGCTACAAACTGTGCTGTAGGAAATACTTAGACTTTTTCACAGTTAAGCCTGTCCCTTAGTCTGACTGTTTTTCTGAAATCACAAATGCCTGCACACCACACAGGGCACACAAAGTGTCCTGCCAGACTGTGCTCCTTTCAAAGTAGTCACAAAGAATTTGGTAACAATTTGAAGCCAATTCCTGTGTGGTGCAGTGGGACATATCTACACACTGGCAAGAGGGCAGCCTTTTCTGCCTGTCTGGGGCTCTGAAACTAAGAGATCAGAGGGTTGATCATCACCTCTTGAGAGGAAAACTCCTCTTCTGTGCCAGCCATACTCAGTCTGGGAGGTTCATCACTTCCCAAAGCCAGGTGAGGTGTTAGAGGTACAAGGGGATTGCGCTATGGACTTACAGACAGAGCAGTGGCCATGTATTTGTACGTTGAAAGCCACCAGATCAGCAGCCAGGTTAACCAGCAGTGGTTAAACAATGGATGAGAGTTTATATTATACAGGGTGTAACTGGGAAAGGATGGTGGTATTAAAGGGAGAGAGGAGATGGTTACACTTCCCTTGACACATGATTTCTGGAATGGTGGAGAGGCTTTGGGGAGAGTCCATACATGGTTTTTCAATGAAAGCAACCAAGGGTAGAAGACGCCTTCTTGTGTTTCCTCATGTCTGTATGCCTTTTCCACCTGGTTGGGGACATTTACTGCATCTCTCCAGAATATGGGGGCTCTGGAGTGACTGTCCCAGTTGTGCACAGTCATTGCTGCACACCTTCTGCCATCAACATTGCCAAAGATGCCTTGCAAAGAAGGGATGTGAGTGTGATGTATCACAAACTATTCCTCTGGTATTTGCAGCTGCTGTCCATGGGTGTAGCTCATGCTGAAGCCCAACACTTTCTACTGTAGCCACTCGTAGCCCTTTGCTGAGCTATCATCTCTTGCCCTGTTGTTGTTCCTCCCATGCCATGGCCACACCTGTGTGCGCACATGAAATGCATTAAAGCAGTGCCAAGGGGCTCTCTGAACAAGATGCGAATGTGGCCATGCAGACAGCTTTGAGATGAAGATGGGCTGAGAGATTGGCATCAGGGTCTTGCAGCACTAACTCATACTACCTAGATGGCCAAGGGGTATCTACTACCTTCATGGGCAGCAGTAAATGACACAGAAATAAACAATGCGGGAAAACAGAGCCCTAGGGCCAGACCTCCAAGCATAATTAGACACCTAATTTCCTTGTGGGCCTCCCACTGAAATCAGTGGGAGGTTAAATGTCAGAGCACCTAAATGCCTCTGGAGATCTGGCCCATCACTTTCTCATTATAAAATGCAAGAGATAAGCTTGCCTGTGCTGTCCACACGCCAGATGCAGTTGAACCTATCTGCTCTCTCCTGTGTATCTGTGCACTGGAATTCTCTGTGGTCTAATTCTTGGTATATCCCCCCCACTGTGTGCTGGTCTGGTGTGGCCAAGTTTGAGATGGTTTCTGGTTTGCTGCTGCTACTAAGAGTTGCTTCAGAAAGTAACTCAGGACTGCTGTGCTGCCTGGGCTGCTGTGCCACAGGGTCATGCTGGAAATCTCCCCTGAGGGGTTTGCAACCTTAGAGTGGGGAAATGTGTCAGAGTCCAATCGCTCACCAAAATGGTGGGTGGCAGGAGTTGAATGGAAATGCAGAAGTGATGGCTGTTGCTCCAGAAAATGTGTCTGAAAAGTCGCATTGTCAGGATGAGGCGGGAAACTGAACACGTGGGATGGCAGGGGCTAGACCCCTTCCTCTGCAAGGCTCTCCTTCCAAATAAACACACAGAGTTAATTAACAGCTGCTATCTCTGCAGATTTGCTAGGTATGCTCTGCCATGCTTCTGCTGCCTCCTCTGTGGTCTTCAAGCCTGATCGGCCCAACAAATTAAGCAGCATAACTCCTTTGTGCAGCCTCGTCCAGAGCTTGTTACAGCTAATCAAGTGGTAAGTGATGGACACCCTAGATAGTCTGCTGATCTGCACAGCCCCATTTATCTTAATCAGGAGGAGCTGCTGGTCCTAGTCTGTCCTTACTGGGGCTGCAGGCAGGCGCTCACCGCCACCTCTCTCTGCTCAGTGGGAGGCCTGGCCAAGAGGCCAGGAGCAGCCCTGGCTGATGGTGGAGGATGCAGAGGGTCAATCCCCAGGCTGGGAAGGCAGTGATCATGCCAGACCTCTGACTGAACAGTTGGGATGCTGCGCTTGTTGGTCCTGCTGTATCCTGCTCTCTTGGTGCTGTGCTCATGGACACTTGTTCCTGTGGTCAAGCTCTCTGAGGGCTTGCAGACAAAGCTGCTGGAGGGTGGTAAGGCATTTGGGCTGGCTGCCGGCATTGCTGGCTGCTTCCTCCAGCCTAGAGGAGATGTGTTGTCACTGGGGGCAAAAGGTTGTACCATGAGCCAGCTCATGGTGACAGGGACCATCAGCACTACAGAAAAAAAAAAGCAAATTGGAAATAAGCTATTTGATTAAAGACTCTTTCACAATGTACGAGTGTACTTGTTTTATATAAACAAGCATACTCAAAGGCAGTTTGTAGAATTACTAAGTCAAATGCGAAATTTCAGACAAAGTAAATGGAAATTTCAGACAAAAATGTCAAAACCTCTTGACCAACAGTTGCTATTTGTTAACTGGCTGTACTGACTACCCTGGTTTCGTGTTGTCAAAGGGGGTCCTTACCTTACTCACAGACTTGGAGGCCAGTGCAAGTCTAAAACATCTTTTATCCTGCTATAGGAAGAGATTTCCATTCACTCTTGCCAGTTATTGAACTTAGGGATGTTATGGTACTTTCTGACTCCTGTCCATCCTTGTAATCAGGATCCAATCAAATAATTTATTTGGTGGATGACATTTATATTTGGTAAGCTTTTTTTCATGTGAAAATTTGTACTGGTGAATAATGCAGGGTAACAATTTTCAGCCACATTTTTTTTTTCCAGTGGTGAACATGTACTTAGGATAAATACAAAATTTCTGTAAAAGGAAATGAATTGTAGTTAAAACAAGTCTGAAAACACTGAAACATTTCATGTTGACATTTTAAAGACAGCCTTTTCAATAGTATCATTCAAAACCAATGCTTGTTTCAGATTTACTTCACTTTTATTGAAACTGCTGGAAAATGGCATTAAAAGCTTATGAAGGAACCAAAATACAGCCTTTTACTTAAACATTTTTCCTCCAACATTTCAGATTAGAAAAAAATCCAAGCCAGAACCAACACATATTTTAGGTCCACTTCAAGCAGTCCTTCCCCCCATGCTCCTTCTCTGTCATTTGATTTTGTCAGTGAGCTGAAAGATCAGTTTTTGCTTTTCTTTCTGGGCAAACACTGTTGTCCTGGGTTTGGTTCAGGTTAATTATCATGAACAGCTGCTGGCCCAAGCAGCTGGGAGAGGCTGCAGCTGGGAGGGGCCGCAGGCAGGATAAACAACTGAACCAGCCAATGGGATATTCCACACCATACTGAGTCATGCCCCTATATAAGGGAAGGGCTAGGCCAAGGGGGGGGGAAAATTCTACTGATTTCTATATTGTTTCTGTGTGATTGGAGCAGGGAAAGTTGGTGTCCTGGGCACAGGTAGAACCTTCCTAGCTACTATTATTTGTCTGTCATAGGCTTTATCATTTCATTAGTGCTGTCATTAGCACTGTTGTTTTCTTCTCTCTTTGTGTTGTTTTATTAAGCTGTCCTTATCTTGGCTTCTGGGGTCTCACTTTTTTTTTTTTTTTTTTTTTTTTTTTTTTTTTTTTTTTTTTTTTTTTTTTTTTTTTTTTCTTCTTCTTCTTCCTGATTCTGCCCTCCATCCCACAGGAGGGGGTGTGTGTATTTGGGAAGCACTGGGTGAGTGGCTGCATTGGTGTTGAGCTGCCAGCAGAGGTTAAACCATGATAACTGCCTTTCAGTTATTCTCCAACTGCAACCATCAGCCACAAATATTTCAGTTTGATGATTTTTTGTTTTGGCCTTCCAGGACCAAGGCAGATGGAGGGTGACCCCTCTGTAGCTCAGCACCTGCAGTGGGTCCCCTTTCTGTTTCCTATACTTTTGCTGCTACCCCTGTGGCTGCTCTGGGATTTTGAAGGTTAGATGGTGGGAAGACATAAGTGCTATGGATACATCTTTGCATGCTGCAAAGTTTTTGAGCATGACACTCTACTTTCTAAGAACAGTGTGGACATAATTACATGGAAGAGTGAGCGAGTGTTTTTGCAACTTTCCTGCCTGCCTTTAGCGTGCACAGCTGAGGGGGAAGTGGCTGGTGGTAAGCCATATATAGGATCTTTGGGGAAGTAAGGGGATATCAGCAGTGTAATGTCGCACACATTAATCATGCAGAAGTGCTCTGTCCCAGCTGATGGGGATAATCATGAGAGTAAATGAGCGTCCTTGCAGGACTGGGTATTGGCAAGGCAGATTAATTCCTCAGCTCCTGTGTTCTAACCCTAGAGCCCCTGGTGAAGGCACAGTGGTATTACCTTAGAGGGATGCACCTGCTGGAGGGTGCCTTCAATTGAGAAGCTCTTTTTCCAGACCAACTCTGCACCAGATGTGGGTTTTTTTTTTCTTTTCCATTGTTGGACAGCTGTTTTTCACATAAGCTTGACACACGGGACCTGTACTTCTCCTCCCCACTGGAAGGGGGAGGACTTTGTGTGGATGAGCAGTATCCAAGGGCTTGGCATGCTGCTGAAAGATGACTAGTTAGGTCTCATCCACACTGATGGTTACATATGCTTTGGAGACTGTGCATGGTGCTTACAGTAACCTTAATGAGATCCTGCAGGCAAAGCATGGGGATCAGCAGAGAAATTCTGTGTATCAGGGCCCTTGCCTGCAGCCACCTTCCTCCCAACCCTGCCTGTGGTGCCTTAGTCCAGAGCTACAGTGCCAGCTGCACCAGTGGACCATCACTGCAGCTGTGTGATCCACCTGCACGCAGGTCCTCAGCATCAGCCTGATGATGGGGCTGTGTATTTGGGGGAAGTGGTGTATGCCCCCAGCATAGCCTACCACTGGAGGGCAACTCCCCACATACCACTGCGCAGCCCAGCACACAGCGAAGCCAGAGGTATGCGCTGAATCACCCGTGATTAGTAGTTTATAAACCACGCAGACCATGGCAGTCTGATTTCTCTTTATTGTGTATGGCTCCTTGGGAACCAAATGTCCTGCATTTTATACAGTTTACTCCAGACAAAGGTCCCTTCCCTTTTTCTAATCTTGCCTTGCTTTTCCTTCCCAAAGCTGGCATATCAATAATTCATCTTCCTTGTATCCAGGAGGTTTCTAAACAACAGGAAACTTCAGGGATGGAACAGAAACATAAAACATTTCTGCAGCCGTTTGCCTCCTGCATGCTAAGAGAGACAGAGTTGCACTGACTGGCTTGGGGTATTCTGCTGTGCATCCTGGTTGAACCCAGCTGTGGTAAAACCTTGAGAACACTGTTTTTTTTTTTTTTTTTTTTTTTTTTTTTTCTTATTGGGTAATAGGGCTGGAGCTGAGCTTTGAGTGCCATGTCTCATATAGGAGATACATTTATGGGAGTTAACAGCAACTGCTAATGCTGAATCAGGACAAAGTTAGCAAGAAAATTGCAGAAGCCCAGCCTTTGCTCCAGGACTGTCTTTAAATAAGCAGGAAAAGTCTCCTTTCTGCCTTGTTCTTTGTTAGTGGCTTCTTATTTGTTAGTTAGTGGTATGTCATACATCCCTTCACAGAAATACTTTTTAACATCTGGGCCTTTATGGCCTCTATTTATGCTTCAGGAAAAATTTTCTGCCACTGCTGTTGTCTCCATCTGCCCACAGGATGAATGTGGCAGACCTTCAAAGTACAACCAGAAGTGAGGAGGGCAGCACAATGCTTTGGTCAGCAAGAAAGTGGGAGCAAAGACGCACCAGGAGAATTCAGAGTTATCATCTCCCCTGCCATGGTGAACTGTCTATTGAACAAGAGACTGAGAATGAGGTCTAGGACTAACTCTGCCATTAAGTGTTTTTGTAAGGCTTCTTGCATTTCTATGCCTTCCTCACCTCTCTTTCCCTGCTCTGCTTTATCTCTGGATGTGAGGCAGTGGGCCAATTTCCCGTGGGACTTGCATGATGCCTAGCTGTGTTTGATGGTCTCTAAAGATACGCTTGTAACAAGCCTGAGCTTTCCTGGCCTGGCTGCATCTCCTTGCCAGCAAGTCTCTCACTATCTTACAAGCAATAAAGCAATTCATCCATACCCAGACCTGACTTTCATCAATTGCAAATCCTCTTTTTATTTTAAAAAGGTCAAAAATGATTCCTTCTCTCATAACTTTTAGTGGATATAGAACTTCATGGCTGGATTATTTCTCATTCTAAGAAATGGGATCACATTGCTCCCATCTCCTGTCGCCTTCTTATCCATTGCTGAATTAAATTCAAAACCACTTTCCTGCTTTGTGAAGCCCCTCAGGACTCTGCTTCACCTTCACTCATTTCCTAGCAGTACTGCTCTCCTCCTGGACCATATTTTTGTCCTTTCTTTGGGATAGTCCATACATACTGTTTCATTTGTGTCTGTTCCTTCTCTGTGCTTGGAGTGAAACATCTTGCCCCTCTAAATCAAATCCTTCCTCAAAGGCTTCATTTTCTCCTTAGCTTACATTTGGCAGTCTATAAAACATTTTTTAACCTGTTTATTTAAGATCTTTTATTAACGCCTCTGACACACCCCCATGTTTTATTAGCTTCCTGCATTTGCACAATATCAGAAACACCAGTTTTTCTTCGTAAGGTACAGGCCAGTGATATCAGATAAAGCTCTGTGAAGCTTTTCCCTTAGTAAACCTATGGGACAGAGATTTATCATGGAGAAAGTCCACAGTTAGGTTACTGGTAAGTACCAGTAACTTTAAACTTGATAGACGTAAATGACAGAAATAATCAACAGAGTTAGAGAACAAATTAAGTTAAAATGATTGCTGATTTATTAAAGTACAAAACCCCAGATGCAAGTAGGGATGCACTCTGCTCAAATGAGATGTCTTTGATCACTCTGCAAAGCTCTGCAAGGATAGGTTGGGTTCCCTGCAGCTGTGTGTGTGCAGACAACATACCTGAAGTGCAATACCAGAAAGGTTAGTAAAAATAAGTTCTGATTCTTTTTTTCTTTCATTGAAAAAATGTCCATTTCAGCCAAACATGAAAATCTTGCTTGTCAAAACCATCAAATAATCTGCCACTTTTGGAGGAAGGGTGTGGGGGATTCTTTTTTCATTTTTAACGTTCTTTAGTGAACAGCTTTTATATATCCTTGCACACCCGCCCACCCACACATATGTAAATATAGATGTATGAAAATAATATGAAATGTAGTTCAATCTCATAGCACATAATAATTAAGGGCCCTATTTAAATAAGCATTTCAGCATATGCTTACAATCTACCTGGCTTCAATGGGACTTGAGCACACACTTCATTTCCAGCACATGCTTCTATGCCTTTTCTGAACTGGGATTTTACCTGAATGAAAGTTAAAACAGGGACCAAATTTGAATTTTTTTTTTCCTTCCTTCCTTACAGAATAAATGTCCTTTTATAACTGGCATTAGGAGACTTTCAAGCTTTCCTATGGAGAACGTAACTGTAAAAATTCCCAACTATGTAGCAGAAGCAGTGATACTACACATTGCTCTGCTGGCAAGTTATTGTGGCGAATATTTTTATTAGATTTTAGTCCATTCATACTGTGAAGCGGCAGTTACTCTGCTGAAGATAAAGTAAGAGTGATTTGGATTGGAGCCATGTTTTTGACTACAATAACTTTATTGGCTAGAGTCTAGTTTGTGTAATCACTAAAATTAACACATGACAGTATGAGTGCTGAGTTCAAAGCAGGAAACAATCTCAGATACAGCTACAAAAATTGCTCCAGTCCAATTACTGTAAAACAGATGAAGATAAAGTTAGTGTCCCAGTGAGTCATCCAGCCAAGAATCACATTTCAAAAAAAGAGCTGTTCCAGGGGTAGAAATGAGGACAAAACTGTTTCAGAATAGCCATGAAAAATATGTGCAGAACACAGTCTGATTATACAAATTTGCAGACTGTTCCCAGTAAAATGAAGGAAAACAAATGATCTTTAGTAATAAAGGAGCAAATATCTCCCTGGTGAAGAAAATGGAGTGAATTTGGCCTAGTGTGTTTTTCATTAGCTCTTTCCATTTAAAGAACACATTGTGCAATGAAGTTTGGCTTAATATTTAAGTTTTGATTAAATTAAATAAACTTTTACAATATTTAAGACCAGTAGAAAACATTTTTATGATTTGTTACAAATCCCTGGGGAAATATTTAAAAACAAGACCAACAAGCAAATATATTATTAACATATTTTCAACTTAGATTTTCTAGTATTGTGTTGAACATGAGAATCTGAAAGTAAAATTCAGCAGGAATTGACTAGAAACCAAACTGAAAGTAGTTAGCTATGGTTCAGTCTTTATGCTGACAGGACTGGGGAAGGGCAAAAGGAGGTGAAGGGAGAAGGGGGGGAGAAAAAGAGAATAATAATAAAGAAAAAAACCCTGCAGAGGGTGCAAGGAGTAAAAAATACATCTGCTAACATTTGAAAAACCTCAATTGTTATTTGAAACATGGTCGTTGTCTTTAAAAATACATATTCTGCTGAATTCAGGCATCCAGTCACCATGTTGAACAGGATCCTTCCTATTATCTGATTTTCATTTCTGCCAAGAACAGTTTCTATGGCTCTAGCAATTCACCACTTTATTATTTGTGCAATGCAAATTGTTCCCATCATTTATCTTGCTCATAACAAAATGATTCCTAGTTCCTTGTTTTCCTCCTCAAGGTTACCTACTCCTGAACCTGCAGGCTGGGCTGGCAATGCCTTTCTCTTGCCCTTGTCATAGCAAGAACACGACCCTCCCTGGTGTGAGCACTTAGGCGATGGAAAAGCACACAGTTCTCTGCAGCCAAGGTGCCTCCTGTTGATGGGCAGCAAATGCTTCCCAAATAGAATATTTATTTTGTATTAGATTCTTGCATGAAGCACAGAGCTAAGGTCAACAGCTAACATCCCAACAAAGAACTGAACTGTCATTTAGCCTTAGAAAAATTTGACTTGCTCTGACTTGATTAAAAGAAGTCCAGACATGCAGCACTGCACAAACAAGTTTCAATCGTATTTCCGTCCTTGTTTTACCTCTCCCTTTACCTGTCCCTCTACAGGGCCAGTGTTTTCGATAGTGCTTTGTATAGGCTGTTTTGCATAATAATAGCATGAAACAAATATTGAGAGAAATCTGAAGCACAGGAAAAAAATTATGAGCCAAAATAACATTTTTTAACAAGCCTAACAAGAAAAATCAGGAGAAATTGATACTGTCGTCTCCTGGAGAATGGAAGGGAAAAAGTGCTTTGTGCTGTGTTCCTCACTTGGTTCTGTGCCTATAGTGATATGCTGCCTATACCATACACATCTGTAGTGTGCTTTGAGATCTCTCTAACTGCGATCTTAGAGCCAAGTAATGTAATTATTATTACAACCTTAGCTCCAGAGTGAAAACTGCAGACCACTTAATACTGGTTTGTCTCAATCTGAAGAGATAAGGAGCTAAGCATCTTGAAAGAGAACTTGCATTTGCAGTAGGTGAAATAACTTTTTGTGTGACTTCTCTATGGAAGGAGTTAAAAAAGGGTAGGTGGCCATCCTGCGATGCAATGTCAATGCAATTAGTGCTTATTGTTGACTGTGACAGCAGAGGTGGGGAAAGTGCAGCTTATTAGTCCCATATACATTATGGCCTCCTAATGAACTCCATTTTATAGACAAACTCCTTTAAATTGTCTCTTCTAGTGATTAATTCACCTCTTTCTCCCCTTTCGGCAGGCTGTTGTTGATAGGGAGTGTCCAGTGTTGAATGAGTAAAAAGTACTAATGCATGTTCTTTCCAAGGAGAGATAACCCTTCTCTAAACATGATGAATGCATGTTTTACGGAGGAAGATACCCTGTGTAGCAAGGGCTTATGTATAAGCACTGGAAGGCATGTATTGCGAGGGGGTTGGTGGGATGACTTCTTGCAGCTCCTGTCTATTTGCAGGGGCTTTTGGGGGCTTTTTGAGCTGCTATTGGAGCCAACCAGCCTCATCGCAGAGGCCAGCCAGGTGGGAGGGGAGGGTTCTGCTCACCCCAGATGGGTCTGGAGCTCCCCACCACCAAACCAGGAACACCTCAGCCAGTGCTTTTCTGTTCAGGGATCTTTTTTTTTTTGGCTCAGATGTTTAGAGCTGGACTGGAGAAGTCATAGTGGGGACCTGAGCCTGTCGTTCCCAGTTCCCCTGATAAGAAGGTCTCCTGCTCAACCCAAGTTGCATTTTTCCTGTGAGTCCTGCAGGCTGGACTCCTTTTTGAGTCCCATCAATGTTAGTGAGAGTTGTGCTGGAGGAGAGACCATGCAGGAGCAGAAGGATGGCATGAGGGCTGCATGCCCAGAAGCTTTTCTCTGCTTACCCTCCTGTTTACCCAGATACTTTTGGCTGTGGGTAAGTAAGAGTTAAGCACAACTGAAGAGGGAAGATTATGGTACTTGGCATTCTGCAGCACAGAGGTAAAAGGCCAAAGATATGCAAATACAGAAAACTAACTAAAATTATACACATATATTACATATATATCTTTATGTGTATACCCACATGAACAAACAAATAATATCACCGCACTCGTACATCAGTCTTTTTTTCCAGCTCAACTCTGGCAGGGGAAGATAGCAGTGAAAGAAAGAGGAAAAAAAGAAAAAAATCTTCCCCAACCTGATTATCAACTAAAATACTGGTTTATTTTCTGTCTAATAAGTACAAGAAGTTCCATAACTCCCCTGATTAGGCATATTATCCTTCTTCAGAAAGTCAGCTTGATTTATGCAGAAAGTGATTTGGACATACTTTCCTCTGGCTATAGAGATTTCATAATTCCTGGTGTACGTCTGGAAAATCTCCTCTCGTCCTGAGTCCAAACCAAATTAATGTCTTCCAGAATGACCTGAGGAATTAATGAGGTTTTCGCTGTCAGTTCTGCCCATGCAGGGTCAAGTAAATCATTTGCTGGCCCTTACTCCAGTGGTTTTTGCTGTCTTTCTGACTCCATGTACAATGATAACAAAGTTGCAGATGCCTTTGAAATACGGCATCACTGACACTCTCCGTCCATCTGTTGGGACATATTTTAGGCTCTGTTTCTCTGTCTGCTGTAAACTCTGCCTTTAATGGAGTCAGTAATTGCTGATAAATGGGGTATCAATGAAGTCAGTGTACTGTAGGTTTCCCCATTCTTTTCTGCTGATGTGTGCTATTTAAATCTCTCTGCCATTACTTAAAGTTATTGTGTGTTCTCGTCTTTAATTCCAGCCCCAGCATTCTTGGCCTCAGCTGTGATTTTTAATACATAGCAAACTAGGTACTATGGAGAGCTGTTTGGCAGTAAACAAGTTATCCTCAATTCCCCACCCTGCTGTCCCCAACTAAAGAAAATGTGAACCACATTGAGAGTACATACATTAAGTTCTGAGTAATTCACAGATTTTCTTTCTCTCATGTCATAAATATTTTAAACCAACTCAGTTTTGACATTGCAGCCAAGCAATAAAACCCACTATCCATCCCTTTTCCCCCTCTCCTTTGGTCCTCACATGGTAGAAAGCCTGAAGTAAAATGACCCCACACTTTATCCTACATTTTATATTACCTTTCTTTATAATTTATCACAGCTTTTAAAGGCATTAAAATCTTACTTAAGATCAGTACTGCTTGTGTCTCTGACACTGTGTAATCTATAATCTATTAGGCTCTGTGCCTGCTATCTTGGCAGTTATACCTCAATTTCTTGCATGGCATCTGAGTGCAGAATAATGACTCTAATTACAGAAAACAACGATGACACTTGCAGTAGCATCTGCACTCAGCAGGCCTGTTTAAAACACCCAGGCAGACATAGTCCCTGTTCAAGCCTAAAGGCAAAGAATAGTCAAAGAGAAGAAATGAATGGGAAAATCAGATCATCCCATTGTGTTCTGTTACTGGCTGCAGCCAAGACCAAAGATCTAGGAAAAAGGTGCAAAGAAATTAATATTGGGTAATTAGGGAAATATCATTGCATAGGGGTACTGTTCTCAATGCCCTTCAGTCAGCTGATAGTTTATGCCCATAAACATAAGAAGCTATTGGTACTGCCTGCAAGTTTAGGACTGGGTTTGCTCCTGGCTCAGCCATACCTTCCTTAGTCTTCAAGGATTTTTTGCTATACTTTGAGGACTCTTGGTTTGCTCTTTAAAGTCTATTTCATAGTTCCTATAACCCTCTGAGAAGGGATGCTTGGATCAGCAGGTCTTTGCCGGTGGCATCTGACTTTGAAGGAAGAATCGTCTGCAGCTGCAGCCAGCCCTTGGACCAAGTAGGATGACTAAGGTAATGATCAGTCTGAAATCTGTGTTATACTAAGTAAATGGTATGACCTAAAGCACAGAAAATACATATTTTGTTGAGTCTAAAGCTCTGTGAGTGAAACAGCTTTGTGACATGGAGCCGGAGCCTGTAAAAGGGAGGCCAAGTCAAGAAGGGCCACTAGGACTTCTGTGTGATCAAGTAGGTCATAAACCCATTGAATGTTCACACCTTTTTCCACCAGCTGTTGCCACCTATGGATTATAGACTTATGTGACAGGGGCAATTGGAGACTTCACACATGTGGGGTTTGGAAAGAACTAGGTATTAGATGATTCTTCCAATGAAGCTTGAGAATCTGACAGCCTTGGAGTGGCAATGGACTTTGCAGTGAAAGAATGCTTTCCTTGATTAATTTTGAATTTGTTAGGTCTCCTTTCCATTGCAAACCTTTGGGTTTTTGGACTACAAATGAGGAGAACTCAACTCTTAGCCATGTTCTTTTTCTACAAAAAAGGCTGAATCTTTTAACTTCTTTTCCCTTGTTCCCAGTTGTTTCTGTTACAGTTCTTGGATCTCTTTGAGACTGGAATAAAACAGAACACTTTGGTGTCTATTCCTGGTTATTATATCAAAATGTATTTGTGCTCCTATAGACTAAGTATTCCTGAATTGCATCAATAGTTCATAGTAGACATTGCTTCAAGAGACTTGGACTTTACCCCAGCTGCCTGATTTGAAGACCATTATTTGGGGCTATTAGCATTTCATAAAATGCTTCAAAATCCTCTTGTGAAAAAAGAATTATTATGGCAACTTTTGCAAATGCACAACACCACAAGCTTCGTTCCTCTGCAATTTTATAGATTTTAATGCAGAAGAAATGGTTATATTTTGGTTAATTCAAATTCCTGTCAAGCAAAGACGTGGGTTTTAATTTAATAAACCATGTGTGAAACTGTGTACCCTTAGATTAATTTAAAACATACCTTTCAAAATATGATACCTTGATTCAGAGGTCTCGCATTATGGGAGAATCTGCCATGCGTCTAGGGAGGTTGCTGAAAGCACTCCCTGTTATAACTGGTGTGCCTTAACTCTGCTGGCTTCATCTTGTAGTTACTAGACCTTGTTGTACCCTTGTCTGACAGGGGAAATGTGTCTTCTTGTGTAGATGGCTGAAGGGCAATCAAGTCAACTCTTAGCGATCTCTTGGGGAACCCTAGCAGATGTAACCTCTTAAGTCTCTTCCTGTTAGACTCAGAAAACAACCCCATGAAAGAAATTCTCCCTCTTTGCTCAGGGGGAAGCCTGACCTCCCTTTCGCTGCCCTTATTTTGCTGAAAACTTCCTTCCTGGTTCTTTTCCCTGAAAGAAATCAGCTTCTGGATTTTCGCTCTTCTGGGACAGATATGGTGTGATGACTCTCTTCCTTCTTACACTTGGAAGAGTGGGTTTTGAAAAACACATCTTCAGGCCTCTATTCAGGGCTTTATTTTTTATTTTCTGAATTTTACTCTTTATTCTTCTGTATTATAGGGCAATGGCATTAACATTATGTGAATGAAATTTCAGCAGTTTGCTGTGTGAGATCGCCATTTAAATGAAAGCATGTATACAGATTGTTTGTTGCTGTGAAAAGTAAGGGAGAGACCTAGCCTTAACTACCGACCTGTTTTACGCAGTTGCAGAGTATCTCTGTTATAGTACTGAAATATACACAGTAACTAGATCAGAGGTTTCCAGTTGTTCTGGACAAAGTTAGCCCTCGAGTCCTGGGAATTTCTCATGGGCGGTCACATATCTGAATATTGAACTTCCAGCTGCAGAATGCAGAATTTTGCAACTGCATGTGTGACCATGGCATTTTTGTGGCTCACTTGCCATGATCTCATCTGACATCTTAATTTTGGAGCTCATGGGCTAAATGATTTTTGAGTATATCATATTACGGACATCAATATCTTGAGGAGGTGAAAAACATGAAGAGATGGCTATTGCTTGTGATCCATTTTTGGTTTTACTCCATCTCCTTCCATTCTCCTTTAATTTCCTTCTTAGTTTTATGTGAATTGTATAAAACCTAAATTCAGGGAAAACCTTCTCCTTGCCCTTCACTTGCCCCTCTATGAAGTACATTAGCAGAAATATCTTAAACCTATAGATTAAACAATTCATGTTCATCCCAGGTTTCATGTATGTTAACCTCCGCAGTTTGTCAGGCTCAGCTGTGACAGTTTTTTATTGGTTTCATATTTATAGTCCTTTTAATCGTTCTATTAAAGTTGCTTTAAAAAAATCTGTTATGGGAAATTTTGAGAAAAAGAGTTATTTTTTCTAAGTGTTTTTGACAAAAGACTTCATTTTTTGATAAAAAATGGAAACCCAAAGCTTTAAAAATACAATTAAAGTTTTTGTGAAAATATTTAGATTTCCATTTAAATGTTTGTGGGATATCTGAAAATCAAACTATTTTACAGGGGTTAAAAAAAATAATTTTTAGGTTTTTTTTCCAGAAAATTTTAACCCTAATGAAAATTTCCATGAAAATGTTTGCATTGGTCTAAAAGCAGGTTTTTTACCCCTTCTCTCCAAAAATATTTCAAAAGAAAACATTTCTATATGCTACTTGATTTCCCTCTCACACCTGTGTAAACCAAATGCAATTCCGTTGAAGTGAATGAAGTTACGCTGTTAGAAGAAAGAAAAAGCTTAAGCTCATTGCATTTGAATAGGTGACTTTGTTGTTTTATAACCCAAGTTTGTTCTAAACAGAGTCCCCTAAATCCAGATATTTGAACATCGCAGTGTCACAGTCAGCCCTTCATCCATGCAAAGCAGCTAAGGTGGTTCTCTGCAGTTGACTACAATTTTTATTTAGGAGTAAAAACAACCTAGGCATGGAAAGTGGAATGGACATGGAGGATCATGAGGCATAAACCACTAACTCTTCCTGAGAGGCGGTCAGTGTTGTAGCACATCGACATGACAACGTGGAATGTCTCCATTGCTGTGGTTGGTGTTGAGTGGAAATACAAAGAACTTCAGTTCTCTCATTCTGCTTGTCTTGGAGTCCTACACTCACCTTCCTACAAATATCCAAACCCGAATCTCCCATGATGGAGGAAGGAAAATGGTAGATACCAGCATCAGTACTGATAATTTGTAAGTGATCTGGGCCTTTTCATTGCACTTGATTTTAAGTAACCATAAGAAATGATTTTTTAGAACTGGAGCTGGAAATGTTCTGAACTATGACAATAGATGCTAAAGAATATACAAGCAATAGGATAATAATCTAGTCCTAACTGGCAGCATCCAACATTTGCAATAACGCATAAGAAACGCTACTTTTCTTGATGGAAAAAAAGGAGAAAAATAGATGAACCTTGTATTTCACAGGATTTCACAGGATGTCAGGGGTTGGAAGGGACCTTGGAGATCTTTGAGTCCAACCCCCCTGCCAGAGCAGGACCATATAATCTAGCACAGGTCACAAAAGAACGCATCCCTGCGGGTTTTGAAAATCTCCAGAGAAAGACACTCCACAACCTCTCCGGGGAGCCTGTTCCAGTGCTTTGTGACCCTTACAGTAAAGAAGTTCCTCTTCATGTTAAGGTGGAACCTCCTCTGCTCCATTCACAGCAAGAGGAAAGTATACAGAGGTTCTATTTCCAACCGGTGCTTTTCATTTTGCCTTGGGAAGAAAGGACTGGGAAAGTCATCATAGCTTCCAAACTATGTACTCAACCATTCTGGATACAGACACTTCTAGAAGCGTTTTGGTGGCACAAATACCTACACACAGTGTTGTAAGTGCAAGATCTGGAAGCAGGGCAGTGGTTAGCAGAGAATCTGAGTTTTAAGTTAAGAGACTAAAAACTTGAAAGTTGAGATTTACCCAAATTATACCCCTGAATACAAGTTTAACGCCCACTGGTCTTCACCGCAACCATAAAACTACACAGAAACATCTCTGTAGCAGTCCTTTCTGCAATGCAATTTGTACTAATTTTTCCAAGAGTCCCACCACTAGTGTTACTTAGCAGCTGAGATGACAGACAAGACTTCCATCTTTAGAATCTCTTTCAGAGAGCTCCTTCAACTAAGTGCCCTGTGGGTTTTCCCTTCTATTAAGTCTCTTTTTTTTTTTTTTTTTTTTTTTCACAAGAACAAAATAATGAAGGAAAATTAATTTTCTCTGCAATGCAGTGAACTGTGAAAGAAACTCTTAGTTGTGGTCTGGAATGCAGACACTGCTGGCTACCTTCTCAGACCATGGCTAATCACACCACTGACAGACTGGAGCTCACCGGCTGAACTGTACGCTTCAGTGCAGGCTCTGCTGCTGCAAGCCCAGGATGCACTGCGGTGCTGAACTCCTCAGGGTACTGCATAAGGGATGATTGCTGACAGTAGATGAGGGGAAACTGCGGTGGTGTTATTCAGCCATTTTTGAGATGCTTTGTTTGGTCCCTTCTTATTAATGTCTAGCTATAATTCTTTGGCTTGCTTTTGCAGGATGATCGCTGGCATTTCCACAATAACAGACTGTGGAACATTATTCATATTAACCTTAGAAACAGTGGGAAAAACATGTGCTCATGTTGCCCATGCCCCAGTGCGCTCCTGGTGATTGCAGCTGAGAACACAAGGAGGAAAGACAATTGTGGAACACGTCCATGGAACAATTCTATGAAACACTCTAGACTCCGTGTGTTTCTACCACTCTCCTCCTTTTTGACAGCTTCCTGCAAACACTCAAACAGGGGGCTGCTCAGCCTACTGCCAAGTTCTTATTGTTCTTCTTGCAAATGCCCATGCTTGCATGTGGGCAAGGTACTCGTGTGTGAATGTAAATACTGTGGATTAATGATGGAAGTACCCTCTCTCATGTATCGTGTTTCTCTCATTTCATCACAGATTAGGAACAGCCCAACCAGAAGTGGTGACCAGTCCCATATGCAAAATAATGAGTGATTGCTTGGAAAAAATGGTTCTAAAAAGAAAAAAAGCAGCCTAGAAAGCTGAGCTGTGTGAACACAAAAGTGTTCTGTAAATAATTTCAAAGAGTGGAAAACTCAACTCTAAACTGAAGTGAACTCAAACTCTGTGGCTAGATAACCTGTGAGTCTAAAGAATTGTATTTGTCTTTACTAAGTCAACTGCTTGTTTGGCTCCAGGTATGTTGGCATTTTTTATTTAAAGAGGATGGGAGACTGATGTGATAAACCCAACAAACTATACCAACAGCTACACAAGCAACTAAACTAGCCATGACTATAATCCAATCATTCTTGATAGGCAGGTGTGAGGTACATCCTCCACCCCATGTCCATACTTAAGAGCAGGAGAGTGTAAAGTGTGTAAGTGTAAGTGTGTGTAAACCACACACTGGAATGTCCCTGAACTGGGTATATGGATCTGTGATGACCTGGTATCTGTGGTAGAGTCTCATGCACTATCTAGTTATCAGCTGCTGGCTCTTAACTTACCTAAAGGGCAGCAACAAAGACTACTAAAACTCATCAAGTACTTCCCCAGTGAGACCTCTCCATGTGTCCCCACTGTGCCCACCATATTTTGCAGTCATGACCGGAAAATCCCGTAACTAACATCCACCCCTTGCTTGTACAGCCTCACAGGGGACAGACCTTTCCTTCTAGAAAGCTGCATTTGGGATGCCCCATCACACAAGCACCCAGAGTGGTTCTAGAGACAATCTGCGAACCTGAGTTGTTCCCAAATCAGGATACTGACAATCACAAGAGACAGGACAATGAAAGCTGTCACCTTTCCGCTTTCCCTGTGAATCCCAGTGACTCCCTGCAGTCTTTCAGGCAAACCCCAGTGGACTGACTAGTATCCTTACACTGACTCTGGGACCTGAGGAGTGTCACTGTCACACACCTGCATGGCTGCTGTGGCAATACACACCTCCTATGACCAAACTCTCCTCTCCTAAATGGAAGGCTTCACCTTGCTACCATCTGAACTCAGGAGGTTGTGGCATTATTTATTCTTCTAACCCTTATGATTACTCCCTGAGAAAGCAAAATGAATCATGCCAGGTCTGAGATTCCCCAGAGAAATGGCTGTGTTTGGTATACACGACTTTAAACTCGTCCTTTCCACCCTTTGGTGATTAATGGCCTGTGATCCTCTGTGATTCATGGCATCCAGGAGACATTATTTTCTAGGATGTATGAGCTGGACAGCATGTTTTCCTCATCAGTTACTGACTGCGATTGTAAGTGCCTCATCTACCTTATCTATGATGTTGGTAAAAGTTGTCAAGGAGGAAAACGGGGAGTTGGGGGAGAGGATGAAGGAGAAAGCCTGTTCTATTACTGACTTGCTCCTCACTCAGGGCCAGACAGCCTTTGTAGGTTGAGCTTTTCCTCACCTTGGTCTAGTCAGAGCCTTTCTTTGTCCCGAGGCTGAATTCACTCAGTCTCTTTGAGACCATTGGAGGAGATAGTGTGGAAAAATAAAACCATTTGGTGACTGTTTTTAACTTGACAGTGATCCTACACACACCTGTCCACAGAGCTGGCTGTGCCAGATAGCTCCAAGAGCTGGGTTCATGCTATGCCATGTGGCACACATTTAGGCTGAATTACTGTACTTAAACAAATTTTCATTTCCATGCGCTTGATATACAATTTTTTTTCCCCCTTTACTCTCTCCCCATTGGCAACTTAAGGAGCCATTTTTCTTCCTGACGCCATCTTGGCACTCTCTCTACCAGCATGTGAGAGCAGCAGAAGTTATACATATGGAGACCTCATCCTCAGTTGCCTAATGGATTCAGAAGACATCCTGAATATTCATCATTTCTCTTTTTATGAGCACCTTGGCAATTGCCTCTGAAGTTAAAGACTGTTGTAAATTAAGGAATGGCACTTGGTGAATACCAATTTATCCGCATTTCAAGACTTCCCTCACCCCCACTTTCCCTCCACACAATATTGAAGTTCCTGTAGTCTTTGTGAATACAGGGCATTGTTTCTGCACTGCTGAGGCAGAATTGTTTGTGCATCCCTGAAGACTGTGAAATGTCTGCGCCGGGGCTGCTCATTTAAACTCTGTGCACTTACTGTACCCTCTCCGGAACTCCCTTCCTGGAGAAGCCAGCAATGACCTTCTCAGAAGTAATGTTAAACACATGCTGAGAAAGCTTGGTTCCTCAACAGGCTCTTTTAATTATTAGTTGTAAATTAGCAAATCATGGGGTTTTTTTCAGTTTCATATCACTGGCCGCTTTTCTGCATGTGGGATCCTCCAGGTAGACAGTCCTCACGTGGTCCCTGAAATATATACTCGTGGCAGACTCATCTAGCAATGTCAGTATTTGGTGCTTTTTCAACGCATGTAATATTCCTGTATACCAAAATGTTATCCAGTCAGAGTAATGATGATGCAGAAATTAATGCAGAGGATTAATTATGGTTAATAATTACTGGGTATTTTTTGAACATATATCAGCTTCATGGGGAAAATCACTGCTGCAAAGAACAACCTTCTCCCTGGAGAGCAGAAGGACAGAAGAAGTAGCTTCACCTGAGGTTTACATATAGGACATTGAAGCATAGAGGGGTCCATCCTGCAAGATGCCAAGTACCCTCTTCCTGGCTTTGCCAAACTAAATGGACTCAATGTCTTCAGAGAAACTAAGCGGAATCCACTTCCATGAGGTGGGATGTTGCCTGTGGCAAATTAAAGGGTCAATCCTGGATTTCTCAGGTCTCATTGTAGTCTTAGCTCGATCTTTATTCATTGCTGGGCCTCTCTAAGGTTTTCATAAATACAAAAAGTGTTGTTGACATTCATAATTTTACTGGGGATGCATGCTATTTTTTTCCTAACACTCTAGCTTCTGGAACCACATTTATATGACAACCTCATCCGTACAGGGGAAATAAATGGTTTCTAATCCTTGTTCTTGCAACCAGAAATGCTGAAAACCCAGAGAACAAATGAAAACACCCCTAATAGATTTTGAGTTATACAATCTCATAGGTTCCAAGTCAATCTTATGTACTTTTAAATTTTGCTGTGGAAAAAGCTTTTGCAATGTTCATGTTGTAAGCAGTGTCTGGATGTCATGAGGGCTGAGAAGAAGGTGACCTGCCTGCACTGTTCCCACAGCTGAGGTGGGTGATGGGTACTGCAGCTGGGTCCTGTGCAAGGGCAGCAGGTTTCCCAACCTTCTGTGGGGCTGACAGGCCATGAGCGAGCCAGGCAGAGTCCCAGGGCCAGCCCAGGAAGATGTGGCATGGTAGGGGTGAGGATGGGAGCTTCCAGTACACAACGCAGAAGGCTTCTTTTATGCCTTGCACCAGGGTGTCTGTCTCCTCAGCTGCACTCCAGGGCCCTGTAGCTGTGTGCGGAGGTGCCAGACAGGGTATATTTACACTTCTGCTTCATTTGCTTTATTTGAAAGGAGCCCGGGGTGCAGTGCAGTGGGGCTGACAGTGACTCAGGAAGATGGGCAGACTGCCAACTGGTTGTGATAGGAAGATGACTTCTTACCAATCACTTCTGAGGAATCTTCACACTTACCCATTGAGAAAAAGAGGGGGAAGACAAAACCAGTAAGTCAGGAAGGATTTCAGGGATATCAGCATGGCAGCTGTTGCCAAGAAGAGTGAGGAGAAGGACACCTCACTGAGCTACAGGGGATTTTGTTTAATACAGTCAGCACAGCTGACTGACAGGTACATCAGGGGCCAAGACACAAGTGCAGGTGTGAAATTATCCCCCAACAGTCTCTCAAAGCAGGGTGGGAAGGAGGCACTATGCACCTGGATTCTTGCACCAGTGTTTTTTGCTATCTACATGGGCAGATACAGCCTTGATCTCCTCAGATACCTGCTGGAAATCACTGTTAGTCTGATCAGGTGTCTCAGAGGACATTGTGGAGATTGGAGATCATAAGCCAGTCACTCTCAGTATGAGTGAGCTCAATGTGCAGGGTGAGCCAGGGACTCAGCCTATGAGACCCAGGAGGTGAGAAGCAAAATAATTCCTTGAGCTCTAGATCCCCTCTGCAAGACATGGAGCCTTTCTTTTTAACTTCAGTCTTCTCCCAGCTGTCTAGGAGGTGTCCTGGGTTCAGTTTGGGTTAATTATCACAAACAGCTGCTGGCCCAAGCAGTTGGGAGGGGTCACAGTTGGGATAAACAACCAAACCAGCCAATGGGATATTCCATACCATGCTGAGTCATGCCCCTATATAAGGGGAGGGCTGGGGCAGGGTCAGGTTGGTTGTTTTCATCTTGCTTCACTGCAGCTGGAGCAGGGAAAGGTCATGTCTCAGGAACAGGTAGAGCCTTCCTGGTTTTTAGTACTCATTTTCTCTCTCATTTTATTAGTACTATTATTAGCACTGTTGTTTTCTTCTTTCTTTGTGTTGTTTTATTAAACTGTCCTTGTCTCAACCCCCAGGGTATCACTTCTTTCTCCTGATTCTCTTTCCCATCCCACAGGAGTGGGTGTAGAGGTGGTGGTGAGCTACCAGCAGAGGTTAAACTGTGACAGGAGGCCATTAGAGATCTCTTATTATTGAGCATTATTAAGATCTGTCCATTAAGATCTTAGAAAGTTTCTATGGGTCTGAACTAAAAAGAAAGAGAATAAATTTAAGTGTTGTGTTATTTATAAATATACATATAAGCATGTATGCAAATGCACAATATAGCCAGTCATAGGGCTCATGGAAGAGTACAAAAAAAATAAGATGTTGAAATACTGTTGTCATTTTCCATTTATAGTTATATGTAAAATGGAAAAAATGTCACCAGCTACAACTTGTGATTCATTTCCAATCTTTATTAGAATCCAAATAATTAGTTTTTTCATCTGTTGAAGACCTACTGAGAACAAACATCAGCTCTGAGGCTTCCAGGACTAAAGTCAGCTAGGAAGAGTGCTGTGTTGTTTTTGTGTGTTTTTTTGTTTTTGGTTTTTTTTTTTTTTTTAATTCAGGTTTAATACTTCTCTTTTTTTTTCAAAAGGGGATCTGAAATGCCTCCTCGGATATAGAAGAGGTGCAATTATTGTGGTGGTAGGTAGGTGGCTGCTCACTTGTGGAGAATACTGTCTGTGAATTGAACTGCGGGAAAGTAAGTGAAGCCAGGGGTGTTGAAAAGCAGGATTGATTATGAATATGGTTAAAACCTTGTATAAGTCTTTGTCATGCTTGCAGAAATTAATCTCCATGGTGATGAGAGACTGCAAAAAACCACTTCTTCAATGAGGGATGAGTTTTTATCTGATAAAATGAAGAAATTGAATGCTGCACCAAGTTTTAACTGCTACCTCCCTGGGAGCCCCAAGAGTCATGGAGGAAATATTTTTCACAAACAGGCAATGAATGAGATCAGTCTTAACTGACAAAGCAGCGTTGGAGAAGCCCTCTGCATAGGTACAAGTGAACAACAAATTTGTCTTGAGGTTGATGCATGGGAGGAAGCAGGACTGAGGAAAAGGAAGAGGTTAATATAATCCAAAGTGAAAAAGTTAGATGGGTTCGGATTTCATGCAAGTGTGTTTATCCTTTCTCTATCAACATGCTACTTTATAGCTGAATTTCAAGTTGAATAATTATATTTTGGTGCTGTAACCATCTGATAAGCCTTTGCATTGCTGTGTGTTTTTAATCTCTGGACCTCAAAAAACTGTCCAAGTACTATCTGAGCTTTGAACAGGATGCAAAGCTGGCCAGTATTACAATCCCTTCTAGGGCAACTGAAGCACAAAAATCCTCCAGCTAATGTTAAAGAAAGTAGGGGTTGGAGGCAAGAGCTGGCCAACTCCCAAATGGCACTCCAAAATTTTCCAGTTGGGTGACAGCTACAATCCATTTTCTGCCTTTGGGAGGGCTCAAGACAGGAAGGGGGAGTTGAAAGGGAGGTGGAAAGATGCTTCCAGGGCAACCCATGGCTACTGTAGGCCCTGGAGCAAAATAACTGTGGCTGGTGTAGTGTGGACCCCTCTAAGTCAGCCATGGGAAGAGAGCAATCACATATTTACACATAAGATAAATGGGTTTGCTTGATCAAGGTCTTAGGAAGGTCTTTGCAGATTTTTTCAGAGAACCTTGCAGAGATCTCTCCAGAAGCTGAATTTTAAAATATCAAATATTGATCCTCTCTGATGGTGCACCCAGCAAAAAAAGAGAGGCGAGTGAAATCACCTGTCACTTTATGAAATCTAGATCAGAGTGATTAGCTGAATTTCTGAATGACTCAATGCCAAATTTGAAGGTAAAAAGTCAGATCTGTTGCTTAATCTTTCTTCACTGTGAATGATTTACAAAACTGTCTTCTATCTTTGTTCATTAGCCCTCATACAATATTGCAGTTGGAAATGTTGTTCTTCATATCTTGCACTTTGCCTTGACAAAGATGAGGGGAAAGATTTTTTTTCTTTCTTTTCCATTATGGGAATCTGTGTCCTTCCTATTAGGAAAATCTGTCTCTGACTCTGAATCAACTTTGTCAATTCTTGAAGAAATATATGTGAACAAATGTATGTGACTGCTCCCAAACCAGAAATCGTTATTGTTATAAAAAATCAAGATAACATGTCTCATCGGGAGGTAATAATTTTATCTTAAGTTTGCATTCATTATGCGAACTGGTCATTTCAAGAGACACATTAACTTGTTAATATTTTGGAAGTTTAGGGGATATTTACAACAGCAAATACCTTTTAAAAAGGGTTATGACTGAAGAATGCAGAGAAATACGGCAGAGCATTTATAAGAATTTTCATTTGCTATCAAAAACCATCCATGATTTATTCAATTTCTCCTTCCAGGAGAATATATTGTTAGTTCAGCTGCAACTTCTTAACTTCATCATATTTTATATATTTTGGCCATCGTGTATTGCCACAAAGTATACTATACAATGTGATTTAAAATGTGTTCTGATTAACTACACAGAAATAGTCCTATTCACCATGCAAGGAATGAGGTGGGCATCATAAGTACTCATTGTTTAAGTGTAGCCATTTTAATGATCTTTTAATGATAAGCCTTTTAATCTTCTGCTTTAGATGTGCTATAACTTTATTTATAGACTAGGATATTTTTTCAGTTGCAGACATGAAGAGCAGTGTCTCTTGTCTCTCTCCACTCCCATCCCAGAACAATTGGGAAGGAAAATGTAGGGGATGTGTCCCCATGAAAAATGAAAACAAGAAAAAAGAAATGGCCAAAAAAGCATCAAGAGAGTTGGACCATCTCTAAGACGGGGTGAAAGATGTAGAGTGCAATAGAGTATGTTGATATTATTACTATAATGATACTTACCCAGCACCTAAATTTTTCTTGCATTTTAATAACACAGGTGCTTTAGTAAATGTAGAGAGAAGGAGCAATAAGCTGATTAGAGGCTTCCTTACAAGGAAAGGTTAGAAGGTCTTGCTCTCTTCAGTTCTGCCATTTCTTTCCTGAGCTAGAATCTGACAGAATCCTGTGAAAAGCTGAAGATGGCAGAGACTGTGAAGAAATGATTAATTGCAATATACTCATACAAGTACTAGCAATACTGTGAGGCAGCACTTAAAGCGAAGCAGAGAGATATGGGATTCCTGACTACTTGACCTCAGAGACCAAGAGTATTAATGAATTCTGCAAGGGATGAGACACATTCATTAAGGATAGGTCAACCAGTGACTCTTCAAAGTGATTGTGTGTAACTTCTACCTTGGGAATTCCAAAATTATTGGTTCTCAGAAATAAGTTGAGTGTAATGGGGATGAATCACTGTGATATATGGCCTAGTTATTTTGTGCTTTCTTTAAACATCTGTTCCTGGCCCATCTAAGAAGCAGGACACTTCTTAGTCATGCACAGAAGACTGGACTCACTCAGATGAACTTAAAGTCAGAGCCACATCTACTATATTGACTAGTTTCTATTAGTAATGTTACCACAGAAAGTCCTTCCCCTTCACTAGGACCCTGTGCCACTGAGACCTTGAAGATAGACATGTATGAGGAGTGCCACCTTCTAGCAGTGAAGGTACAAATGAGAACAATATTAAGAAAAATGAAACAAGGTTTGGGCCTAGGGAGACAGGCAGAAGTATGCTCATTGTCAAAATACAATTATTAATATTTTTAGTAAATGCGACAAAGGATATCTCAGGGCCTTAACCAACTTTTTCAAATACAGAAACTAACCCCTCTTTCCCTGGGAATATCCAATATCTAAACCAGCAATCAAGACTTTTACTTACAAGGGAAGAAAAATGATTCCTTGGTAAACCAAAATAATTTTTGAAATGAACCCTAAGCCTTATCTTGCCTATCAGTCATGTTAATGTAGATGTTTGCAATTTGAAGATGAAGAACAAGATTTGTAGGAAGGCTATGTCTATGAAGAACGAGCTCTTCCCTTCTTTTACAGCAATGAATTTGATCTTCAGTTTGTAGAGAGAAATCGGAGTCCATGAGGGTTAAGAATAAGAGATCAGTGCTAAGGTTCTGATAGTGAGGAAGGAATTTGATGCAGCTGAGAAACTTGGGAAAGAAATCACAGTGAGGACAAAAGGATGGAAAATTGTGATCTTCATTGTTAGAAACCTGTTAGATGTGGAGAGTAGTTTAATTTAACATTGTGATATTGAACAAGTGGAGTAAAAAATTGTGAAGTCGTGAACAAGGAGTAGAATTAATGGGATCAGAGTAAGGGTCCTGGTGTCTGTCACCTATGAACAAATTTGGGTTCATTCACAGCTCAGGTTGACCACAGAGGTCTCTCTATTGACTTCAGTGATCTTGACTCCACATAAGAATGTGGGAGTCAAAAAAAAAAAAATAAATCCTGAAGTTATTGTATAAAAGCTGCCACTAAGGGTCTCTGCTATCAGTAGTACAGAGCGCTGTTGAAAGGTGCAAGCCAAGAGATCTGTGCACTTGCACTGGTCCTCAGAGACCCTGGGGACTCATACAGTCTAGAGCTTTGTCCATGGAATTAAAACAAACATAGCCTAGGACCAGAGAGTGCATTCTTAAGCAAGATCTGCCCTTCCAGCTATCCAAAGATTGTGCTGTGGGCCACATGGGACCATTGCTAGTGTCCTGTCTGCTGCCTGCACTGGTCAAGAATGTGGTTGCCAATTTGAAAAGGAGATAATGGACTGCATCTTATATATAAAGTAGTCATTTGCACCGTAAGAAAGCAAAGAAAACGAGTTTTTTCTCTTTGGCTCAATATTCCACTAATTTCTTTTCTGCTCTAGGGCTTCCAGCTTTCTAACCTGATGAGTTATGGACAGTCATTCTTTCCAGCATTAGCTGAATTCTTTTCTAATTATACATGTTCTGAATAGCATGAGGAAGACCTGCTGGTAGAACACTTGGTAGAACATTTGGTGCAGAAAGCATAATAAATTCCCCAGAGAGCTTGATATGCCTTGCTATAGATGCAATATTGATTTTCATTGCCACAGAGGAGATAAGATGCTGAGCCAGAGCTTAAACTGTTGTGCTCCTTTACTAGGATGTGTGGGTGGGATTAACATCGTCTGTTCAGTTAAAAGGCTGTGTTGTAAGACAACTTCAGTAGACTTAATATCTAGACATTTGTAAATCATATTTTACAAACAAAAGGATGTGATTAAATCCAGATCTATAAGATACAGAACTGTCACAGGTTTAGCACTCTCTATTTTGGGATAAAAATGAAAATAACACAGAAAAACTGTGTCAAGAAATTTTATCACATGAACTTTTACTCAAAGATCTTTTCTCTGGAAATTAGTCTGTAAAATGCTTACAGCAAAAAGCAACTCTGAAAATAACATGAGTTTATTGTTAGGCAGTAATTTACAGAACAAATATGTTCAGATTTCAAGAGAAAACATTTAATCTTTCAACCAGCAGGCCTGCAAATCCATCCTGGGACCTCCAAGCAGATTATTTTCTTGTTTCTCATGGATAAAGTTTTTAAAGACCATCTGTGGAAAAAGCCCAACACGTCTATAGACTTTTCAAACTGAGCATTTGGATTTTGGGAAAAGGTGGAGAAAATATACACAAACAATTCCCTTCTTTTTATAGTTTATCTATAGATCAACTAATAAGGTTCTAAGAGAAAGTTTACAGGGCAAACAGCAAACTAGCAGCAGAAAGGTCTAGGGAAAGGGAGGTGTTGTCATCTTGTGCTCAATGCATTAGGAGGTTACTTGGTAAATGTACAGAGGGATGTTTGTTTTAAGGAGGGAAGATTGAAAGTTGAGGAGAGGGAAGAATTTAAGCTCTTTTGTCCTGTTGATTGCTGGGGTTTCCATGTATCATGACATGCTGTGGGGTGTTGAGAGACTGGAAGATGTATTGCCCTGCTGCAAATGGAGGGATGCTGTGGAGAGAAGCTAGCTGTTTGGAGATAGCCTTCCTTGTCCTCTCCTGGAATGAAAAAAGTCTTCTGTGAGCTGCTTGGGCAGACAAGTCCTTGCTACAATGGTGCAAGTGGCAGGTGGAGTGCATTGCGAGTTCAGGATCAAAGGCTGATCAGTGCTCAACAGTCAGGCTTGAGTTGTGATGCATCTTGGAAAGATGGGCAAAAGACTCTTGATATCTTAGGTATGAGTCATGTTAACCACAAACTACTGAGCTCTAACAGCAGACTCTCCTAGTGAGCCCATCTAACCCCTGTACCATTTGCCCCCATGGCTGTGGACACCTTCCTGGTGACCAGATGTGCCTGCTTTTCCTGCTCTGCAGTGTAATGTTGCTTCCCTGCTACTTCTTCCTATGCGCTCCTTTTTCAGGCAACATGAGGCTTGTGGAGCTGCTAGCCCGAAGGAAAAATGAGGACTGCATCCCTTTTATTGGCTGGATCCTTTTTCCTCTCCTCAAGTGTGGAGATGTATATTAATCACTGTATAACTGGGTAAAAAAACTTGTCAGTGAAAAGCTAATTTACTGAAAAGGTAATGGCTGTATGATTCACATGGCTTCTGTTTAATGCATCTCTGCATTTTTAGTGTGGTCCTGTTGCCAAGGATGCTCAGGGGTGGCAAACAGTTGCCTTTCAAGGCTGCTATCAGCAAGGAAGTCGTGGCCATATTTCATCTTCTCAGAGATGTTACTTGTGTTCCCTTTTGCTTTGTTGGTTCCCTTTTATATATAAATACGAGTCATTCAGAGTCAGCATAAATGTTTGTTCAGAGTAGGGGATGGAAAAATGTAAGAAAAATTCTAGTAATGGAAGTAGAATATAAACAAAGAGCTTAGAGAAAGTGGAGAAGCAGTGAGGAGGTTTCCTGTTTAAAAAAGGAAAATGGAAAAATTAAAAGGGCTACTTATGGAAATGTATAATAAGCCTTCCACAGTTTAATGAAAAAGGAAGAATTTAGATCTCCTCACAGGTCCACAAGGTATTATAACACAGTGGCAAAAAAAGAGATAGCCGTTCTTCTATTGCGAAAAGGACTTTTGTGGTACTTAGACACATGATTTTCACACACATGAAATAGAGTGTGAGTACTTGACAGCACAACATAGACACAAGGGTGTGTGTAGAGTGCATTGCTTCTGACAGCACTGGTGTGGGGAAGGAAGACACCACATTTATTTCAGTCCTTGCCATTACTGCTGTAAAGGAACCTCTCAGATACAGGCATGAAGGAAATCAGTGACAGGATTCCCACTGTGGATCCTCCCTTCTTCCTCCTTGAGTTCCTAAGATCCTCCCAAGACCTAAGTCTTGCATGGCAGCAGGCTCATGGGACTCTTGTTTTAGAGGAGGGAATGTATTTCAGAGCTTCATAGTTACACTAAGATTGCTGCACTGACCATTTCTAATGTGCTAAAGGAAAGAACATTTCCTAGGATTGCTTTTTTGCTTAAGTGCATGTGTTGCACTTGTTATTTCAGATTTATTGTTATTTACTTATTGCTGAATAATGAGCCTGAGGGTAATGGAAATCTTAATAGGCTAAAAAATTGGAGCCAGTGTGATCAAAAGCTTCCTGTTCTTTACTGGTGCAGCGTTGTCACTTTATTTGCTTACTCTGCAGGATAAATGTGTTTGTTGCAACACTTTGGCTGAAATCCTGATTCACACTTACAGCGGGGTTTGGATTTAATCCTGTGAGCTGCTTGCCTGTGGGAAAATGAGGCAAGTGGCTGTCACTCATCCCTGCAGCATGGCAGGGCTGTACATGTGTGTTTCCATGAAGCTCTGAGGCTGTGCTAAGTGATTGGTAACATGCATCAGAGCTGAGCCCGTGTTATCCTGACCTAAGCTGGCCATTTTGGTGATGTCAGCCAGGCCCGGGGCAACATGGTTGTGGGGAACTCCTGTGATGCAGTGGAGGCATGCAGAGGGTCAGGTCATGGCTCAAATGCTATTCTGGATGATGCTAGCCTAGCTAAGATGTTGCATGTAGCCTGCAGATGCTAATGTCGTTAAGTCAAGGTGAAACTCAACATTTTTGAGGCGTGGATGGTGATTTTGCTACCTGCTACAGGCAGCTGATTGATGTTTCTAACAAACATGGGATACTTCAGTTTCAGTGCCACCACAGGGCTGAGGTCCCATCATTATTTTTAACTGCAGGCACTTTGTGAGGAGCCACCACTGCTTCAAGCGTTATGGAGTACATCAGCTCCTCAAGAAATGGCAATGCCTTCTCGCAGCCAACTGAGACAGAAAGGAGATGTGGCCTGCACCTTGTCTTGCATTTCTCTGGGCTGGCTAACACCTCTGAGATGTGGGTGTCTCAAGATGTTTCAACCCAAGCCTGCACCTGTGGGTGCTCACGAGGGAGCCAGAGCCAAGCAGTGCTCACACCAGGGCCCAGACACTGTGGCAGCAGATCAGCCTCCTTGAGGAAACAACACAAACTCTTATACCTATTCATCCAACTGATCTGGTCATTTCCATTTGGTGGAGGAGAGATAGGGGAGGGAAGCACTTATGTGTAGTCCTAAAATGAAAATTACTTCAGCCTAATATTTTAACACATCTCCTGAACTGTATTTTCAAGCCTCTGCTAACATGAAGGCCTGATGAGCAGCAGAAGTGATTTGTAAAGGAATTTGCAGACCAGAGGTGCTCACCATCAATTTCCTGCTGTCTATGATTATTATCATTGCATTTTTGAGGCACTTTTAAAATAAACCTATGCAATGATGTAATGCACACAAAAGAAATGGGGTGGGAGTGCAGAGGAAGGAGAAGAAGCAGCATCTGGATTTTGACTGGTATCTTCTCTAGAGCATCTTGATGTCTGTAATTAGTGTCATGTTATGAGAGCTTAAAAAAAATAAAGGCGCCAGAGTTCCAAATAAAACATAAAATGGCTTTGATAGAATAAATGTTACTATCATTGTTTAAAAATGTTGTGACCTGTCTGCTATAGTTTCTGAGAAAGATATTTTCCAGTGCTGCTGCTCTTGCCCTGGCTCTTTTTTTAAATTCTATTATTACAGATAAGGACAGAGGAAAATCCTCAAGACAGACTTGTTTTAAATCTCTGTAACACAATGCCAGCATTGTCTCTCCTCAAGCTGAACTTCTAAATTAGAATAGGCATGATCTTTAACAGAGCTCTGAAGCACTCTGTTCTACAAGACACTTTATCCCCTTTATTAGAGAACATTAATAATTCAAATGTTATGGCTTAGGTTAGGCAGACCAATTTGTCTGGTGTTGGAATAATTTAGCTGTACTCCACTGTTCAGAGCTGTTTTGATACCCAGTGGGCCAAATTCTGCAGTCTATTTTAAAGTTGTGGGAATTTTACCTGCATCTTAAGCTATGTACTAGGGAGGGAGCTGCAAATAAGTAGTGCTGGTAAACTTTTGCTTGACTTTTAGCATGCACAGTGAGCTTACAGACATGCACTGCTAGCCCAGTTCTGCAGACTGCACAAGGCAACATTTCCATTTCAGCCAGCTGGACTTTTGTCTTAGCAAGGCCTCTGGTTTTGGGATCTGAAAACTTTACATAAGTGCAGTTGCAAAAACATGCATGCAACCCACCTTAGAAGCAAGATTTCCCCCACCTTCTATTTTGCCACATGCGAAGGAGGGTTTCTTCACTGCAGTGTGTGTGTATGCCTCTGAGTGCATTGCATTTTTCAAATCACAAGGATCTACTGTGGCTGTTTTCTAGACTGAAGGAGCTGAGACACTCTCTACCTGTAGGTTAGATGTAGAACTCATTAACAACAATGATTTCCCGGCCTACACATCTGTGAAGTCTTTGGTTTAAGTTCAAATGTATTACCAGTGTAGTGGCAAACAGATCAGTATGTAAACGTAGTTTTTCCAGGTGGTATATATTTTTGGCATGAGAACAGCTCTATGAAGTACTTAGGATATGGAGCTGATCTCCATGGTCTGACCCTAACACTAATAAAATGTGGGAAATGCCCTGAACAGGTTTTGTTTATCTCCTTCAGAAGAAGCAACATGGATGGTGGAGTAGGAAGAAGTGGATTCTGACCCTGTTCTACACCTTGTCTCAAGTGAAGGGGCCAATAAGGCTCTACTAATTTTGGTTGGCTAGTACAGGGGATGGTGTAAACACCACTTCCAAATAATGCTGAAACTTACTTTCTGTTGATACACCGGTGACACTAACTGACACCTTAACCCTGCTTCAGGTTGCCATCCAAGATAAGTAAGATCATGAAGGGATAGAATGCCAGTAAATAAGGGATATTAGCTATTAGTTAACTGGATCTAGGCTAGAAACAACTTATATAATTTTATGTTAAAATTTATAATTATGCATTACATAGACTTATTTAAAAAAAGTTGGATGCTTAGTTCCCACCAGTGTTAGTCTCAGATCAGATCATTTATCTGTTAAGTGTAAGAAAAGCAATCAGACAGAATTTCTCATAGATGCTGGGCTTCTATGTTATGAAACACTATAAGCAACATAAAATTAAGCTGGAAAGGAAGGAGTGCAAAAGTAGACACAATTTTTACTACACTCACTGAAGACAGTGTGCCAAATGCAGCTTACAGAGAAATTTTCCCTATAATTGTATGGTAGAAACGCCAATTGGATTTTAGTGCCTCTGTTGAGATATAAGAAGCTATAATTCACCTGCCTGCTCTTATACAGATGTAGAAGTGATGCACAGGATGCATAAGGGTACTTTAAGCACGATTTTTAAGGAGATTTCAGAACTATGAGTTACAATTGTTTTCTAGTGGGCCATCAAAGGCCTAATTGGACACCTTCTGATGTTCTTGAAAATCCCACCTGATATCTTCAGGTAGTCAAACACATTTACAAGTTGACCCCACATTTCCCTCACCTCCAAAACTGAAGATAGGGCTCTTCCCTATTTCAAAGGTATTTTGCCAAGGAAAATATGTTAAAGCTGAGTAACTGTTTCAACCATGGTAATGGGAGACTTAGAGAAGAAAATACCCTTAAAAACCTCACATCTAGTCTACCAGCCTAAACAAAAACTGTCCAGGAATGAAAATGTTTCCAAGTTACTCCCTTTCTGTATGGTTTAGACAGAGATATGGGCTAAGTTCATTATGAAAAAGTTTAAATAGTTGTCCCTGTCATAGACCTTGCATTGGAGGGGAGGTTCTGTGTTGCATTACTGAAATGAGGGCAGGTCCGGGTGTATGCACCTGCCTTTGGGGGACACTGGGTGGGATTGTCCATAGCAGAGCAGTAGATTAAGCAGATAGAGCCCACCAGTTACATTTGAGTGGACTCACTGTTTCTTCTGTGGGTTTTTAAGCTAGTGTGTTTCCATTTGTTTCTCTGAAGAACATCAGCTCTTCTCTGTGTGTTAGTACTCATTTCTGTGTCTGG
Organism: Ceryle rudis; assembly: GCA_033439905.1. Taxonomy (NCBI): domain Eukaryota; kingdom Metazoa; phylum Chordata; class Aves; order Coraciiformes; family Cerylidae; genus Ceryle; species Ceryle rudis. Next base: position 65,631 of record JAAGNO010000892.1, read on the forward strand.
AGTTCAGCTGGATTCTTTGTCTAATTTGCAATGAGAGCAGTAACAGCAAAGCATTCCTGGTGGCAGGGGCCAGAAGCCCCTGGGGTGACTGCTGAACTATCCAGTGGCCCAGGTGTGTCCCCAGCCTGCTCCTCGCCATGCTGTAGTGCAGCTGGGGGGACACCTGGAGATGGACTGCCAGTTGTGGTAATAACATAGAAAGGTATGATGAAGCTCTGGATGAGGAAGAGTCGCCTCTGCATCAGCAGAATGAGGAGGAAAGGGAGAAACTGAGGCACTGGCATTGAAACATGAGAAATGTGAGGCCTGGTCCCAGCCTGCCTACAACTTTCCTGGGCATGCTTAGTCTGTTAAGTTCATTTCACCATCCATCAATTCTCAAGGGGCTTTCTGATGAAAAATAAAACAACTTAGTGTATGTGAGGCGTTGAAAGCACATGGTTATCACATGTAAGACTAAGCATAGAGATGGTAGGAAAAGGAGCCCGGTGCTTACATATGTGACATATGTCTCACAAAAGAGTAAGCATATACAGTTCTACTAAATCATTGTGGCCTTCAAACCTATTTAAATGAAACCTTGCATAGTCTGTTCAGCTGTTCCTCATAAATCATAATTTTAGTTTAAAAATGAGCTTCATATTTCTTCTGGGGTTTTTCTCTCCCATAGCCATACTCCTGGAACTGCTGCAGCCCAGAGGTCTAAGGGAGAATTCCCTGAGAAAAAACTCTCATACTTGGATCTGTGGACTGGAGTCAGACACTGGAAAGGACTCGGAACTTGGGGAAGAGAACACTGGGGAGCAGGAGAGAAACAGAAAGGACATGGTGTTAGAGCTCTTACATGACAACCTTCTGGAATCTCTGGTGCTGTCTCACACAATGCCCGTAGGTAAATGGTATGATTTGAGGAGAATCAAGATGCTTAAAAAAAAAAGTTTTAAGCAAGCTTTTCTTCTGTTTGGAACAGCTAAGTACATTCCCCAACTTCTTCCCCTGCCTCTTCCCCCCTCTTATTTGTTTTGCCTGAAATGCTGTGGTTGCTTTGTGATGGCTGTGCTTGCACTTGTATTTGTCTCCTGATACTTTACCCTGAATTTATTCCCGGACCAGGTAGAGACAGACAAACCCCTATCCGCATGCTATCTTTCTGCTCAGAGACCCACTAAACTGCCTGAACAGCCTTTGGAAGACTCATTCCTCAGCCAAGGAGAACTGTTTCATTTCCAGAGTCTTCAGCTTTCTTTGTGCAGATTTACCAGGTTGCCAACAACACTGTGGTTCTCCCTCTGCTGTGTTGACTGTGATCTTCTGAAGGATGAGACAATACCACAAATCCCTTTCCCTTTGGCCAGCCTGAGGTCTTCAGTTTGTCAGCTGTCCTACTGGATTTCAGCAAGTCTGTAAAACAGAGCTACATGTGCAGGCAGGAGCTGAATTGCAGGCCTCCTTTGGAGATGATGGCCAACCATTTGACTGTAGAAGTCCATACTTGTTCATTAGTAGCATGACAGGAGTTCCTAGAAACTCTAATGTGGCCCCATTCTTTCAGGTGTTGTGTCGATGGGGCCAAGACCAGTCACTGGTCCAAAAAATTTACAACCATGATGCTATAGCTGTTCTTCTGCTTTGTGTTACATTGGTAGTATCAAATGACGTTCTGTTTATTGTCCACTTAACTCTCCTACAGGCTTCCAACACTGGTTTCCAAAATTGTCAGTCCTCAGTTCTGCTTGTTAGAAAGTGGGTCCTGGTGTGAGTGCACCAAGCAATGAGAACTGGTCAGGTGACTCACCCTGTCTGGGGCAAGGGAGTCAGAGCAATTACCTTGCAGCAGGTAAGGAAAATCTAATTGCTTACTCCTTTGACAAACTTACAATATTACCCTTTAAGAAGATACAACTTTCTAAGGAGAAAAAATATAGTAGCATTCATCAGCCCTTCAAATGGTTGGAAATGAACCAGATCTGTCCCAAACAGAGGTATTACAAACACGACAAATGTTGCAGTTATGCCTTCTTTTGCCATTTGAACAGCCCCTTTAGCTGCAGCACTCCCTTTCCTTCCCTGCAGAAATGTGTCAACTGCCATGTTTCAGAGCTGTTTCCGTCAGACACACCATGAGATAAATTTTGTGTACTGTTTCTGCTGTTCCCCATGTCCTTTGGCCCTCAACCTTGACTCCATAACATGAAGGACTTAGTCCACAAGCCTTCCTTTCTTTGTGGCTCTCAGTGAGAAGACACCAGCCAGTCACCCTAGTGGTCTCGCAGTTCTCTGCAGCTCTTTCCATAGACCTCCCACTAAGCAAGTTTCCTCTTTCTCTATTTATTCACCCCCAAATGCTGCCACATAGTCTTAATTAGGTCCATCTGGGAAGCATATGTTCAGCTGCAGGGACTTTGGATCCACATTAAAGGGGCAAGTTCTCCGTGACAGAAAGAGAGACCAGGTCCTTAATCTTTGCAGGAAGACAAATGCTGAAGAGTAGTCCTTTTTGATGACAATCAAGGCATTCTCTGGATGAATACATCCCACTGATATCAAATAGGATCAATATAGATGAGTTAGAGGAGTTGGCAGCACTTTCTCTCTGTTGTGCACAATATCTTCAAGGTCTCTTGTTCAATAACAGTCCTCCTGACTGGTGGACTAGCAATTGCAAAACAAGAGCAAATCACCCTGGGGTGTTCACCAACCTTGGAGGTTTTCTGTATGGGTCCATCAGACTCCTCCAATCTGGCTCAAATAATAGGTATTACTAAGGCGAAACCTACCTTTGCCTCCTGAGAGTTTACATGCTTTTCAGGCTTGGTATATTGCTGGTAAGGATTCATCAGGAGTGAACAAAGGTGATAACTCAGTATTGGCCAGGACACGTGGCAATGGTGCACTGACCAGGAACACAAGGCTGTACAGCAGCATCACTAGTATTTCTTTAGCTACCAACCAGAACCACTGAACTATGCATTCTTATTCTTTTGAGATACATACAGTCATAGTGCAAAGTGCTGTAGGGATCAGACCTTGGTGTACATGGATGTGAAGCAGTAGCAAGGCATACAGAGCTACCTCTCCCTCCCCTTCCTGTGTTTTGTTTCTGTTTGGAGGTAACAGTGTGGAGTAGATAGAAAAGAAGCCACCATGGTCTAGACCATTAAGCCTCCTAGATAGATGGATAGGAACAAAACCTGATAGATTGGGTAGCGATAGTTGGACTATTGCCTTTATCCTTCTAACATGCTAGCTAATGGAGCCAAGCAGACACAAAAGAGTAAGGTAGGCTGTAAAGAAATTCAGACAGATTCCTGAAAACCAAACAGCTACAGAAACCAAGCTGTAACTCCCTAGACTGTCCCATACTTGCAGGGATTCAACGATCATCAGTCCTCAGACTCTCTTTTATCCACAGTTGACTCCAGGAAAGGAGGAGGAATGTGGGTTGAAGATGTTAGTAGGAAACATTGCTTTGGAAAGCTCTAGAATCTATCACATGTTGGTAACTTAGGAAATAATTATTTTTTTGCACTCTTGCAATATTATCATGACTTTAAAGCAGAGGGTATCTTCAGGAAAGTCTCTTCCAGTGGGATTCAGTTGCCTTAACATCTCCAGTGCAGGTGTTGACACAGTAATTTCCTATATCTAGATAGCCTCTTCATGGAGAGATACAGTCTGGATCAGAGCATGATTCATTTGGCCAGCTTCATCATCTGCCTCAGAAAGATTTAAGTAATGTTCTGGAAGTGCCTTTTTCCATTTAAGTTGATATTATGGGGTCACAAAGACTAGTTAAGGAATAGTTGTTGACCACTAACACAAATATACCCTACTCTGAATTTCTAAACCAGCTTTCAAGACTAGCAGGGCTGCATAGATTTCCTGCATATCTTCTGGAGGAAGGCATTACCGGGAATGAGTGTCTGGCTTTTCTGACCTTCAACATGTATTACAAAGCCTCTCTCTTTGCCTTGTCTTCTCATGAAAATAAGGTGGAGCAAGGAAGGTGTGAGTTTTTGTGGGACAGAGGGAATTCCTTTCTTTCAAAGTCTGCATTTGATCCTTGTAGATATTTTCACTAAAAAGTGTGCTTTTAAAGATCTGCAGGTCCCACTTGGAGAATTGGGTGGGTGATCCATGCACTGCAGCTATAAAATCCACAGCTTGATTTTGAAGTCTTTGATGACATGAGTTGTCCTACACAGAGTGAAGAGGCAAAACACTGGCACTCTGTCCATTTTATCAGTCAAAGGACTGGCCATATGTATGGTTAAGAGCCATTCAGTGCAAGTTAGGGCCGTGAAATCACCTCCCAGAGAAGTCTGGGACAAGGCTCTTTCCAGTCTAAAGAACTTTCCTTAGATCAGGTAGGAGGGTAGAAACTCCTGAGCCCACCCGCAATCACATTTCCTTGTCCAAGAACATCAGATTTTTGGGATATAGGCTGAAAAATAAAAACATCCTATAAGGAGACTGTTTAATAAGTTGGGGCAGCCAAGTATGTGAAAACTCCTGTGATCTTCTCAAGCCTTGTTGGGATTGGCAGAGAGGTTTCCGAAGCACATGGAGGTGGTCAGACACTTGAAAAGGACTAAAGTGTCAAGTGCCAGGTGGAAAAAAAATAATCTGTTAAATGTTATCACAGTATCTCTTCTTGGTGAGGTAAATTTCCATGCACTTGTGACTTACTGCATGGAAACTTCATGTGCTGATTCAGGCCACAAACAGCCTGTCTTTATTCAGTGTACATAAGATCTTCCCAAACACTGTCTACTTCAGCATTTTGTGCAATTCAACATGAACTCATTCCGTGCACCACATCCCATTAATATATGATCTCAGCATCATTTAAATCAGTGCATTGTGGCATCTCACTCCTGAAAATAATTGTGTAGCAGATAATATCTTTCCTGTGCCTTCATTGCCATGATTTTTCTACCTGTCTAGAGGCTTCTGGAAACAACTGTGTAGAGGAAAACCTCTCTACAGCTTTTGTGGCTTTTTGGAAATAACCACAGGCTCCCTGAAACTGACGTTGTCTTAGATGAGCTGAGCTAAGCAGTGCAGTGTTCAGCATAGATGTGGTAGTACAGGATAAACTTCATCAATGAGGTAACAGATTCCTTTTCACCTAAAATCTCCATGCCCTGTACATCAAAGGCTCCTGTAACTCTGGGTCAATATTGGCATCACCAGATAGTTGTCTTCTAAAAGCCCAAGTCCCAAGCACTACAGGAAAATCTTTGTGACTTGATTTTAGAGTGTTTTTATTTTATTTTTCTGAATGATCTACCTTAGCTCAAGCAGGATTTAATTCAGGGAAGTACCATGGTCAGTGTACATAAGAAAAATAGCCTCTAATGACTACAGTTTAAAATTAATGGACCTATGAATATTTGTGACCTTGAGTTTAAAATTAATGGACCTATGAATGTTTGTGAGGTTGTCTAGTAAGTTGGAGTGGTATTGGTGTTGGTGTAGACACACGAGCTGTTCCCTCATTTTACTGCAGTCTGTATTGGTATGCAGCTCTACTGGCAAGAACACTGTTCAGCATACAATTTTAAAAATGTAATTAAAATGCTAAGAATCAGTAATGATGCTTATGAAGGTACCACTAGAGTAAGTAATAGATCAAGGAATTCAAGAAGCTGTGGAAGTTACTGACCTTAACGTATATGTTGATGGAATGCAATGTTCTCTAGTTTCATAAACTTGAGATTTGTGCTAGCAGTTCTCATGCCTTTCTTTTGCAAAGATGAGGCTATTTATTGAGAAGCATTGTGAGCAATATAGTTCATCAGGTTTTGAACATATACAGGAATTGTACAAATTCAACAGTGACAGTAACATTCAAATTACCTCACATGCCATACCACATCATGTTTTAAGGTCTGGTTTCTCTGGTTCAGCGAAGAGTTTAAGAACACAGCATACCTCTCTTAAGATACTCGCACTGTCAGGATGATACATAAACTCAACCCGCTCATAGAAGATAAAACTGGCTCTGTGGATCACAGCAAAATTCACAGGCTCAAATGCCATTCTGGTATTCAGAGACATCGCTGCTGGAGATCCGACCTTACCATGGAAGCTGGTGTTTGCTGTATTCAAAGGGAAAAGCCTGTGCTGTCTAAGGCTTAAGACATCTGGCTTGTTGTTGTAAACCTTAAAATTCCAGAGAGTAAAAGCCATTTTCAGGTACTCAATCACAAATCAGATTTGAGGTTATCAGTGTGTACATGTAAGGTTTAGGATTCCTTTTAATCTATGTAAACAGTGTGCTCAAGAGCTGCATGTATTTATGTTGAGATCAAAGGGGTGGCAACGTCTATGGAGAATAAGCAGCAAGAGAAATCATAGGGATGGTAAATGATCAGTTGTGAGAAGGAAAACTTGAAAAACTTGATTCTAGATATGGCAAATAGGTTGCACTTAGAGGTGGCTCTGACGTGCACACTGGGCTGGCATGTCACCCAGTGCTGGTAACCTCATTACTGAATAACAACTGCATTAGGTCCTGGGGATGGAAAGAAGCTTGGCCTCCAGCTTTCTCCTACCAGCAGCTTCCTGCCTTTCCACCAGCTGGTGCCTTCAGCCAAAGCGGTACCATGCAGAGACATGGCACACTTCTCCATGCCAGGGCTTGGAGGAGTCAGTGAGGAATTTCCTCTGGTCCTTGATTCCTGTCTCTAATGGCTCTGGGTTAGTTCTGCTGTGGCCTGAGCATGTCCAGCAAAGCATCCATCAATCTCCACATCCACAGAGATTAGCAAGTTCCTTGGCTGCCTGCATGCTGGCACAGTACTGGGAAATCAAGGCAGCAGCACCTGGCTTAGCCCTGTGTAGTGTAAGAAGCAAGGACCAGGTCCAGTGGACCAATCCCATCCACCTCCACTTAGGCTGTCCTCTTGCTGGCTCCATGAGAATTGTCAAGATGAGGGAATACTTACTGAGGAACAAGAAGCCTTGGTTAGTGACTGCTGCTCCCCTTAAACTGAGCTTCTCCTTGCACCCACTGGAGTCAATGGATGAAGGTTCTACTTGCTTTTCCATGGCCATTTGTGTCCCTTCTCCACGCTGTACTGGCTGCTAGAAGATTATGTCTTTCATAGCAGCTTCTTGCACAGAAAGCTGAGGATGGCAGGACAGTGTGATGAAAAGCTGCTGAAATGTACATTTTAATGAGAAAATGAAGTGTTTTCCATTGCGGTATGATGACTTCTTTTCTCAAATTCAGCAAAAAAAGAGGAAACAAAAAGAGGAACATGTGTTCATTTGTTGTAACTGGAGTTTGTGAAATGAGGTCTTCTTGAGAAAGCTACGAAACATTAATTTCAAAGAATACGGACATTTTGGCATCCAAATATTGTAGCATGTCCAGAATATAATTAGCTCCTGAAGTGGTTTGAACTTGTAAATATGTCTTTAGATCATAAACTGGTCCAGTAGCTATGCTGAGCTTTAAAGTTGACTCTTGGAAAAACAAGGCTTGGAAGGAGAGCTCAAGCCACAATAGACATACACTATGACCCAAGAGAATGTTTTTCATGCATATGGTTCATCTATTTACATATTTTACTGTAACCTTTTCAAAACCCTTGTGCCTCAGGCAGTGGATGAGATTACTATTAGAACAATATAGGTAATCGTGGATGGTTTCACCTATGTAGCTGCCAGTGTATATTTAATTCACAATTTAGACTTTAATTTTCACCAGGCAAGGGAGAAAGAATGAGAAACATCTGCATCTGCATAGTAACTGTCAGAGGACCTTAGATGCAGCATTGAAATTGAATTTCACAACAGGCCTGCAAGGCTGGAAAACAGGTTCTCTGTTGGGTAAACTAACATAGAAAAGCATGTAATGATTTCCTACAAATGGGATCAGTAGCAAAAAATGAAAGAAGAACCCAAAACACATAAAGGATATTCCTGCTTCTCTCTTCTGACTTCTCAAATATATTTTCCAGTCATGGGAGAACTGATTCACATCAAACAAGATCTGATCCAGACCATTGCCTAAAACTGAAGTAGTTAAAGTCTGTATAGTGCTCTTAAACTATAAAGTACACTATAAGTGCTAAGTATTATTATTACTTTGAATCAAACAAAACCCAAACCTGCTTGAGAGGTTCAAAAATATTTGCTTAGCTTTTAAGTATTTATTTTAAATTCTGGCTTGACTCTGCACTTCCTGTTGTCTCCTGGGACTGAAAGTGCAGATACTCCAATGCCACAAGGTGGCTGTGCTAGCAATATTTCTGACTTGGCTGGAGACAAGACGTTCTGGAAATCTCACAAGAAAGCCTTCTGTGTGACTCTCCACAGACAGCTTAATCCACCTGAAAAGCAGTGGGTGAGGCATTTGCTGCAGGAAAAGCCCCCGCTGAAGTCAGAGCATGCTGCTGAGGGGCAGCCAGGATGGTATTATACTTACACAGCAGGAGCTGAAATTTTGGAGGTAGCTCTTTCCAGAAAAGCAAGATGACACTAACGTTTTCAAAAGGGCCTAGATGACTTAGGGACACAGCACCTTTGATTGCCTCCCTGAATTAGGGGTTTTAAGACTCTCGTGCAAGCTGTGATTGATGACTCCCAGCCAGCATACATCTTGGAGAAGGGGTGGGAAGACTATCATCTGCATGAGACAAACTCTCTTGCAATTAGTCAAATCATCACAAAGTCTATCTGTTTTCCTCATTTGATAGCAGTCTGTTCGGTTCACCCCTGAGGTTTGTGTTGTTGTTTGAAGTTGGATTGAGTCTATTAACCTCTTAACTGCTTCTGGCCCTACCTGGCAGAACTGCACGCTACACTGATTTTGGTGGGATGCCAGTAAAACGTTGGCAAAGGAACAGATGCTGTTTGGACCCAACAGAGAAGTGGTTAGCCGCATGTATGTTGTTCAGCACAGCAGCCTGAAAGCTCATATTGTGAGAAGCACTTTTCACCATGTGTAAAGTCTGACACATATTTCAAAGGAAAGCTTTTAATTACCGTTGGCAGGTCTGCCCCCACAGCTGAAAAGTGACTTAATTTTTGACCTCAGCAGCAGAGGAGTCTGTAAATCAGGTTGCCATTGCAGTACTAATTCAAATACAGAGCTGTGGCTTTATTGCCTTGCATAGGACTCCTACATGGGCTGAATGTGACCCACCAAAAGGACTGTTGGGTTACAGGCTATAAAATAAGTGGCTTGAAACAAGTCACCTTATGCCTCAGTTTCCTGACTTGCAGAACAGAAGAAACAGTATGTCCATTCTTATAAAGTGCTGTTTGACCTAGGGGTGAAAACCCCTCCCCTAGCTATTACAGCGTATTCTGATGATGGGGCCCCCAGACATGTCCTAACTGTAAAGCTGGGTCCAGATTTGCATTTGGAGTGTCTCTAAGTTCAGAACTGTTTGAACTCTACATTTCAGTTCAGCCCAGTAAATCACAGTCAGGATAAAGACTGAGCCTGGGTTACCCAAAAGATGGGAAGTTTGGAGAAGAAGAATTCAATTCAGGATGTCATTGCTGGGGAACAATGGGACAAGTGCTCTGTAACATAGCAACCCTCCAGACGAAGTTAGGTCTGTACCACACCTAGCCCTAATTGCTGTGTTGCTCAGAAAAACATGTTTTCACTCAGTTTGGCACCTCTCTGCACTTCATATTTAGGCTCCAGCAACCTCAGAATGAACCAGAGATCTCATGAATTGCACCACACCAATGAGAACTCAGGCCCTTTTTTTTTTTTTGACATAAAGGAAAACGTAGCTTTTGGATTAGTTCACTAAAGTAAGATGATATTGAGCTATTGGAAATTCTTTTTTTTTTTTTCTTCTTTTTTTTTTTAGGTTTTGCTTTCTATCTCTGTCTTGTTCAGACCACCATCACCTTCTCTAATAATATCAGAAGAATGAATGCTGAAAAGCTGAACTGATGAGGCAAGAAGATGTTCAGTTAGGGAAAAAACTAGGAAGAAATAAATTCTAAGAAAACTGCAGGAGCCAGCACCTTTGGAAGTAAGCACTTTTTAAAGGTGTCTAGCTCAGCAAGCCAGAAAGTTCAGCAATTTTAGACAAGTCATGCACAGACTGCCAGGCAGCTTGCTAAAACTAGGTTATGGGGTGCAAAGGGTTTAGGAGCCCAGCCTCCCCTGGAGCCTGTGCCAAGGAGGACCTTGTCCATACTGCAGGAGATTTATACCTTGAGTCTGTGCCTGTGCTCAGTGTTTTGTGTTAAAACAGAGATGAGGACTGACACGCTCTGCCTGCTGTCACAGTTGTGACACTTTAGGCATCCTAGATAGTCTAGCCCTTTCCTGAGCCACAGCCTGCTGCAGGGAATCCTCCTGGCAGTGTGGGTGCTCCTGGCTGAAGGACGTGCCAGCTTTGAAGTCCCTGGGGGCAGCTGCCTGCAGAGCTTTGACTGGTACTGCATGGCCACAAGTGCTGATTTCCATGTGAACAGTACTAGGATGCTGCGTTATGAAGGGCTGGGGGTAGTTTTAGATTCTCCAGCTTTTCTTCCTTCCCTCTTCCAAACCTGTCTGTCAGTCTCACTCCAGAGATGAGGACGTCAAGGGATATTGTCCATCTGTGCTCTGTCTTGACTTGTAATACATACACAGCAAGGGCAACCAGGCACTGGAGCCCTTCTCTCGCTCTCCCATAGACCATTTATTTTAGATGAGAGGAGGGATGTAATGTGGTAAATACAGGGGGACAGACCTGGTAAAAAATAAGAAACAGTTGACAGAGAAAGGGAAGAAAAAAACCTCCTAGTGGTCATCACAGTAGGCTGGTATGGTTTCGTTATTATCTCAGGAAGGAAGTAGCAATGCACAGAGCAAGACAAACTGTCCAGCTGTAACACCTGGACACCACAGTCATTTTCACCAGTGACTAGATGAGAAAGTGAGCTTTCAAGCTACTGCCAAGTATCTTTCAGACAGCTGCTCCTCCAAGACAAAAAGACCAGCTTTGCAAGAAGCCTGCTGGAAGATTTTGCACTCTGACGGCGGTGTATGTGTCCTTCTGTGTGCTGCACTATGTATATCCACATATTCCTCAGGCACAGGTTTCCATAAATAACCCCCTGTCAGCGTTCCACTTAAAATGATGAGTTTGCACAACAAGCACCTTAGCTCACAACTGTGCCGAGCAGGGTGGCTAGCTTACACGTGCTTGCTGCAGCTAGGCACTCAGAGCAAGATGGATTACAGCATGTATTATCTCTGGGGCTGGTTTGTTTCTTCTCTTTTGGCTTTTCCCAGAACCACTGTGCTGGTAGGCACCATCTGGTCCCGATGGATTTTAAAAGGTGCCAGTAAGGAGCTGGGTAGACAGTGTGATTTGTTAATGATAAAGAAGTGCCTAAACCTACAGATAGTTTTAAAATCTATAGCCTGTGCAGATCTTTGGGCACATAAAGTGAAAAATATTTTTTTTTATGCATATGCAAAAAAAAAGTTAATTTCACATTTAAGGTGCCAGCAGATGATGCTGAAGATGGTGCAGCATAACTCTTTCTGCAGGAGCAGTAGGTTTGTGTGCCAGATGTGGATCCCAGCTTCCTCGTCCAAGGCAGTGAGGCTCTGAGCTGCCAACAGCCACCACTGGGAGCCCTCTGTGTCAGGAACTTTGCTTTTCTTCCCCTTACCACCTCTCAATGATTAGGCCCAGTTAAATGGTGTCTCAGCAGAAACTAGAGGGCATTCCTATGTACTGCTTGCATGAACACTATATGCAGGAGCTGAAGGACACCATCACAAATAATTGTGATAGATGCTACACAGTGACAGTATGCGGGATTTTATTAATGAAAATCTGTGAGTCCGTCTGAAAAAGAAGAAAATCTTTTCAGTTAGGAGAGGACAGCTCTGCATGGTCCAGTTTTATTACTACAATCATACTTTCACTGAGGTAATTCCTTGGTTTCCAAATGCACTAAAACCCAAATAAATGATCTAAACTGAACTGAACCACTTATACCTTACTGAAGCTTTTTTGCAACAACTGATACCCAAAAAATCCCCATTGAAAGATTCCAGTAAAAAATTCCAGCAAAAGGTCAGTTGTGGACAGAAGCCTTTTAAATCAATTATTACTGTTGTGATGAACACCCTAGATAAGGTGTGGGTTCTAAAAATAAACCAGAATTCCTCAAATAGCTGTACACCATGTAAATGATTTAGGAAAGAAGATATATTTAATAACTTGTTTATTATAACAAATACAGTATGACTTCATGCTAAAAGGTTGGGTGGGTGTAATTCTTCTCTGGCTGAATACTCTGAAGCTCATATGAGAAGCTGAGTTTTTTGAGTTTGAGCTTTCATTATTCCACAAGCAATTGTAGCTATACACTGACACCACTAGGACAATAACAATGATTTAACATGATAGGAACAGCAATATAGTCAAAGCTTTGTCAGAATTTCCATTTTAAACTCTGTTTCTTTAGAAATAATATTTCAACCAGTTGAAACTGCAACAAGCACAAACTTGGCATTTGTGGTCAGCCTGGCTGCCTGGATGCAATTACTTTCATTTAAAAAAAAAAATAAAAAAAGGAAAAAAGTTACTAGATTTTTTTTCATTATTTTCAAAAGCATTTTTTTCTTTGTTGTTGTTGATGCCATTGTCCAGATGAAAGAAGTTTAATCTTAAACAACATGGTTTTGCAACCATGCTGTCCATAGAGAAAACAAATTGCTCTTGGCATTAAAAACAGATGAGCAATTTAGCCCTGCACGAAGCTGATCCTCTGGCCTGGAGATCAATGGGAGCTTTGTTATCTGCGCCACTAGATGTGAGCACAGTCCTGTGCTGTGGGAGATGTGGGAGCTGAGTTCCCAGTATGTATGCTGATCCATGCGTAACTCCCAGGGGATGTGTCTGGGAGCACCATTCACAAACCTGCCAGCCGGAAAGGAGGAAGAGCTCCCCAGCACTAGGTAATGATTATGCCTGGACATCAGTACCACACCCTAAACTCAATGTGCAGGAGATTCAGGCATAGATAGCATTCCTGCTGCACTTCCTGGCCCTGTCAAAAAAAAGGATGATCCCAAACACAGGATGCGAGCTTGGATGTGGCTTGGTCCAGCTTGTGGCATTATTTATAAGGGGATAATTTCTAATTCTGAAGTGGAATTTGCTGAAATTTTTGAAGAGATGAGAATTGGCTCAGCCTTTTAAGTGTGTATCTGTGGTATCTTCACAGATAGGAAAAGGAGCAAAACCTTACATCAAAATGAAGCCAGGACTTGGGAACATTTATCCATATTCAAAGGATAAAAAGCCCAACACGGTCATATAATTACCCTAACTCAAGCATTGTAAACCCCAGTCAAGGCTACACTCACAAAAAATCCAAGTGTGTTGAGGGTGAAAAGGAAGGGCAAAATCAGCCAGCCAATGTTAATTCTCTACTGAAATCAAGTCAGACTGCTATTTCAGAGTTTATGACCTTAAATGGGAATGAACTGAATTTTAAAAGCCTCATAATTTTTTAATTTGTTCCCCCTTTTTCCCTTTTCATGTGCCTGGACTTCAAGGAAGAATTAAGATTCTTCATATGTCTTGGATGCATTTACTACCTCTGAAGCATAACTTTCATTTTGATTTACCAGAGTTTAAAAAGTCAGCTTGGAGATGATTGCAACAATTGTGTAAGGAAATGTACAAACTTTGAGCTCAGATGACTCATTTTTATGCTTGATTTGTGACTTAGCAGCAGCAGCATATTAAAGTGTTGATGCTTCTAAGTGCAATTGAAATACTTTCTTTTCATAAGACTGTTTAATATATAACAAAACACCATAGAAACAAGTAGGAAGCTTGCCTCATTGTTTTTAATGGGAATTTGTTTCCCAAGAAGAATTTGCTGGTTCGGTATTTTCCTGGTTGTACAAACCCAATTTGCATGGAAAATAGATTTGAGTTACGTGGGCTTTTGATGCTGCAGAAAGAGTGAGAAACATGTTTTGTGATGGCCCTTCTTGTGGGGCTTTGAAAAGTCATCAGGCCTTTGCTGTGATGACTGAAGCATTTGCAGGGTTGACAGCATTTGTGAAAGCAAGCTCCTCAGAGTGGGACATACAACAGGAATCATGTTTTCAGGAGGAATTAACCCTGCCCCTTTCTCACACAGCTGGTTAGCCCAGGGCTGCAGGACTACAGCTGGGAGGAGCTGGGCATGGACGTAGGTATGGGTAGGAAGTGCCGAAACATGTTTCTGTCCACCTCAGCCGTTGCTTGGCCATACACATCAGACATGCAGCCAGGTGGGTCCTGAGGTATTGGAGGCACCATTTCCCTCTCTCATTTCAGACCAGGCTGGTGCATGCGTGTTCCAACAGTGCTCCAAGACTTGGGACTGGGGATGAAATGCTGACAGAAGCTGCTGAAAACTTTTCAGGGCTTTCAAGGCCAAACTTTCATAGGAAAAGGATGAAATTGTTCATTAGCATGACATTGCATAATATTGTGTAATGCTCTTTGGAAATAACCCCTCTCTCAGCCCTGAATGATGTGGTTGCTGATGTGTTTGGTGATAATCACATCTTTCTGTGGACAGCTCTGGCAACAGCAACACTGCTGCCTCTCCTAACCAGCACATCAGGCCCCACCCTGATGATTTCTGTGGTCTTGTTGCTTCCATCATCTCTTTTTCTCTTCCTGCATCCCCAGACAGAAACATGACCATGGCTATGTCCCACACCTACAATACAGCTACAGCTTTTCTGAAAACTGACAGCAGCTTCATCCTCAATTTGCTCTTACTCATCCTTTAGCTGAGTAAGGACCTCAGGCAAACATTGAAGCCCAGCGGAAGCAGCCTTCCTTTGACACCAGCCGCCTTGGACTCTTTGTTATCATTCTGACACAACCCCTCGCTGCTTGCTTGAGCTGAGTGGAAGCCCCAGGGCTGCTTCTGCCCATTGCAGCCCCAATCTAGGCATGTGCCTGTGCACTTTTAGGACATTAGCATGGTCCGCTCCATCAGCTTCAAGGACAAACCCACCATATGGAGTGATGGTCTTGCCTAAGGAGCTTCGCTTCCCATCTGCCAGTGTAGCTGACAGCACCACTCCCAGTTTCCAAGGGGTTGTGCTTTTAAGCAACTCTTCCTTTCACTGTAACATCTTTTATTTCATTTAAGACTTAGGAAATAATGCTGGTGTGGTAGACAGTGGACAGAAGCAGAAAAGATGGGCAGAACTTCATAACCTTTGGACTTCTTTCATATTTGCAAGTTGATGAAAATCCCAGGGGAATTTTTCCAATATTATTTTCATATTGCATGTATCTGGAAAAGTGAAATTCTTCTGAATAAGCAATATGAGGGAAATACTTAGCTCTGACGATGCTGGGAAAACTCTGGGGTTATTTTTGTCCACACATATAATTTCTGGCCAGAAAAAGAAAACCCAAAACCCAACAAAAAAACCTGCCTCAAGTGTTCTGAATATGTGAGTTTCTTATCTTCTATTAGAAAACATAAGCACTGGCAGGAGAAAGCAGACTTTCTTCATTAGGTGCCAGAATATTTAACGTAGGTTCCTCAATATTGGAAAAAGTAGTCAGAAGAAAAACAAGAAAAGTCATTATCTGTTTTTTTTCCCCTTTTAATAACCTTTTCAGTAGCACAATGCATTCAAAGCTAGGCACATTCCTCACAGTGCAATATGGTCTCAAGACATGATTTAGATGGAAAATTTAAGTAAGATTAATGCAATTTATTATCCGCCAGGATATCCCTACAAACCACACTGCTTGGCTGAATTTTTGATTCTCAATCTAATATTTCAGATGAGATTTCCAGACGGGTGTCTTATTCCTCTATTAGTTTAGTGAGGGTGATATAGAGTTTGTAAAACAGGAGAGGTTAAGCTAGTTTTAACACTTGATTAATCATTTAAATTACTTTGTTACTGTTTGAATCCATTGACTTTTGTTTACCAAGCAACTCCCTGAAACCCAAAGCCAACAAAAACGGCAGGCAGCTTTCCAAGTTGTTAATTTATTCAATGAGTTCTTCAAAGGAGTTCTAAAAGAGGAAAAAAGGAGCAAATTTATAGTTGCATTGAAAGGGTAGAGCAATTCTTGTTCACTGCTTGCTAAAAAAGTCTAGGTTTTTATGACTCAGAAAAAAAAGCCAATATTCAAATATGCTGGCTAGCTCCTGGAGACATATATTTTTAAGCAAATCAAAGAAGTACTTAATAGAGCTTGACCGTGTGTTCATGCAAATAATGATTGAAATAAAGTCAACTCATGTGACAAGCCACACTTTTCTCTGCTTTTCATGTGCAACGGTGACTTCATTTGAAGTAAGATTCTCTTCCCCTGAAGGAAAATGTGAGCACTTTCAGCAGGAGCAGGATCAGGCCTGTAGGAAGTCCAGTCAAGAGCACAAGGACAAAGCTTTTTCAAAAGCAAGTATGAATGGGTGATTAAAAAGCCCCCTTCAGTTACACAATGTACATGTGTACAGTTTGCAATTGTCCACTGGAGAAAGGAAAAAAAAAAAAATCCCAAGCCCTAAATCATGAAAAAAAAAGGCTAGCTTTCTATTCTGCATATAACAAAGTCCGAGTTTGGTAAATTGATTACAATTTCTTTACAGAGACCTATCAGGAATAAACCACTAAGTCTTAGACATAAATTTGAATTCCAGAGTCTCCAGCTAACCCCGCTCATAAATGAATTCCTAAATGCTGACTGTGCCAGAAGACCCAGCACTGCAAAACCACTTGGCAGAAGCCATTAGTTTCAATGAGATGAACTGCTCTATTTAGCTCTCATTCAAAACTTTACAGAAATGCCAGATTTCCATAAACACAGGTTTCCTTGAATTTCCAGGGCTTTGATTAACTGGTAGATGAGGGTGTCTTACAAATATAGATTTGTATGCAGAGTTCAGCTCAGAAAGCATGAGAGGCTGGAAACAGACTATAGACTTTTCTTTCTTACTTACTTTTTCTCTTCCTGACCTAACAGAAAACAGGAAAACTCCTTTAGAATATTTTGGAGCTGAGGCTTCAATAATTAATAATTATTCTGTGGTTTAACACTGTTGTAGATCATTTTCCTGTCATTTATATCATTCTGTGTTAAGCTTTTTATGACAGATTAATATCCTTCAGTTTTTATAGTATGGTTTTAAAGTCCTGAAGCAATGAAAGACTAAAAGAAAAAGAAAAAAAGCACACCCCTATTTTTTTTCTTTTAAAAAAAAAAATTCGATTTGTGGAAGCTATTAATGCAAAAGCTACCTCTTTTGTCAAGGGACAACATTTTAATTTTGCTATTTTTTCTTCTACTTACCTGCACTTTTTGTGACCCACCCACCAATCAATTATGTTGAGACCAGCAACGCTTTTTGATACATTTGAATTTATGGTCATGCTTGTTAGGTGAGGAGGAGTTTTGGAGGTTTTTTTGTGCATTCTAGGTTTTGGGCCAATGGTCCAATTCTAGGTCATGGGCCAATGCCTTTTATAGCCTGGATGTGGCAGCACTACAGATCAGAAGAGCAACTCTCGCTCTTTCATTTTCCTCTCCACCAACAATTGTTCCTAAGAAACACATAGCCTCTATACTCCTATGGTGATCATAATAAATCTATGCATAAATGGCATTGCTAGTGAGAGTGAAAGAACTGTGCAGATAATAGCATGCAACTATGGTTTATTAACCTTAAACCCTCTTAAATCAGTTATAGAACCGTAGCAGCCAAGAAAACTATTGTGGTCAAACGCCACGAATTCTAGCTTGCTTTTAACACTAGCAATATTTCCCCTCTCCAGTTTTTCTAGAATATCTTTGTTCCCAACCGGAGTTTTTATAATAAAAATTATAGTTTATGTGCATGTTTTTTGGTTAGGCTGTGAGAGTCTGATTCAGCATTTTTTTTTTCCCACTTAAAAAAAAAAAAAAAAAAAAAAAAAAAAAAGAAATGTTGGCCCTGTGGGTGCTGCGCCACGGAGCCCGGGTGGGGCCCCGCGGCTTGGCACCCACACAGTAGAGTCCTGCTACAGCTGGCAAAAACTGCTGGGATTTCATAGCTGTAAAGCACTACGTTAGGCCTTTGGCATTACCCCACCCTTCCTGAGCACTGCCTTTGAATAAGCCCGTATCCTTTGGTCATCTACGGATTACGGGCTTTCCAATGTATTCTGTTTGGCTCAGGAATGAAAAAGGTTACTGAAGCCTGTACGTGCAGAAATAAACGTGGTCCAGCTTTTCATTGAGAATTGCCCTCATTTACCATTGGATTGTCCTATGGGATTTGCAACAAAGAAGCCGAGTTTAGGTCTAAGTGATTGATGGGCATTGTGTTGACAGAGGTGTATTCAGCTAGTGAGAAGAATATTGCCACCAGAAAACATATCCAAAGCAACAACAGTGAGAGCAATGCAAATCTGAAGGCAAAACTGAAGAGCACTAAATTAACCTAACTGTGGAGAATATGTTATCATGCTGAAGACCTAAAAGGAACTAAGTCTATCACTCAAACTTAGGTAACAATGAACGATGCTGCCAAAGACAAAAGCTATAATGTGAGGATTTCAGGAACTGTAGAAATGAGCTGAGAAGTTTGATCTCAAATAGGATGGATTTGTGATGTTTATAGAGCACTTAGATTCATGACATGTATTGGGGGACAAAATTCATGTCTCAAATAATCAGACTTCAGGTTGGGATAAATATCATATTGAGTATAGACTTGAATTTGACTATTTAAACTCTATGGTCCTATTTACCAAAGAATAACTGGTGAAATAGGAAAAAAAAATTAAACCCCAAACCCCAAAGATAATTTACTACTGTTGTACAATTTCTCCTTACAGAAAAATGTAACAGGATGAAACCACTGAAACATAGTTTAGGTCTGAAGAACCATGTTTCTTGAGTATCTGTAAATCTATGAACATCCTGCTGCTTTGACTGGTTTCCGTGAGCCCTAAAAGCCCAGCTTTGGTGAACGGCCACACACAGACTGCACAGGAGAAACCTTGATCTCTCACTTGGCAGGGCACAGAGGCCACCTGTCTATTTGAGAGTCTGAAACTCAGTAGCAAACCTCATCTTTCATAACAGGAATGGGCCATGTTTTCCTCTTTGAAAATGCAGTCAAAACGAGAGTTCTTCTCTTACAGCCAATGGGCTGGTGTGCGGAGCAGTCAAACTAGGAGACCTCTGAGTGCTTTCCTCACTTGGATAAGACACAAACTTGTGCCTCCTATAGAACATGAGAGCAACCTCAACAAGAATGCTGAGGTTTGTTGTAACAGTGAGAGTGGGGGAGTATAGGAGCAAGGCTGATCTAGAGGCCAGAGGTAGGCAGGGCATGTAACAGGAGGGTCTAATCCCAGCACTGAGAGCTGGCTACATGTTTTCCAGTTTCACTTATACTGCACTGCTACAGGAATGGTACTGAGCATTATCAGTCCTTTATTAGTTGGCAAAATTACTTCCTGTGTTGTGGAAACAATGAGTTTTTTGAGGGTTTTTGTCAGAGTTTGAGAAAAGGAGTAATTTGAGTTTTCCACTGAGCAGAAATGCGTGGGACACCATCATCACACTATGATATATAGAGATATATATATAAACTATACCATCCACAGACAGCATAGATGCTGCAAGCACAGAGCGGCCTTAATTTTCTTGACAGGGATTTTGTGACTTCGTGGGTCATGTATCCTGGTTTACCTACCAAACCTTATCTGTCACCTCTGACTCCAGAGGAAGGTTTTTATATAGTTTCTTACATTTGTGGAGAGATGTTGGTGCCAATAGGTTATTTGTGTTGTGCAAGTGCACCAACCTGGCTGCGTCACACATGGTAGGGGCAGGTGTGCAAGATGCAAACCTATCAGAGGGGTATTTGCTTGAGAAAGAGCCATGAGATCCACCTGACTGTTTAAGAGAGGGGCAGAGATGTTTTCATATCTATTTCACATCTAACGCACACTAAATAAAGAAATCCTTCAGTAAAATCCACACACAAATTGGTGCACTTAGAAAAGGTTGCTAATGAAAAAAAAAAAGAAAAACATCATTATCAGTTTTTCATGCCCATTTGAGTATGTGAGGAATTCTGCCATGAAGTTTTATTTCAGATAACGAATTCCAAGCCCCCATTATCAGTGTGGAGGAATTAATACCCGCTGTTCATATTTTTGCCAAGACCAAATGTGGAAAATGCTCAAACCACACCTGTTTCAGTTCTACAACACATACACTTCTGCTTGCCAGCTCTCTAGCTGATAAAATTAGTTGGGGGATTTCTGATCCTTTTTTTTTTTTTTTTTTGTCTTTTTTTTTTTTTTTAAGGCAGTTACAGGACAGCAGTATCACAGTAGCAAGGGTATGTGGTTAGCTCATAAGGATGTGAGAGGGAAAGCAGAAACACTTTAATTCTAGCAGCAGTTACGTAGAGCAAGATTTAGCTCTAATATTGAATGCGAGCTAGAGTGAGGGTGCCACGGCTGTGCCATGGGCATTGGCAAGGGGATGTGAGGTTATACTGTTGAACCAAATGGCTTTGCTTGATTCTTGAGGTATTGTCTGATGGGGCTTGGCACAGCACTTGAGACTGTCCATGTTGTGAAGTAGGACAGAGAAGGAGAGGTTTTTTTAAAGAAAGGGTCAGATTAGTGCTCAGTGGAAGAAGCTCCTAGGCTGATGACAAATGGTGGTATGTCGTTCAGATGCTTAAGGGAAACTGCTGCTTTTGGGTATGTAACAGCATTATTCATTTCAGTGCCTTCCTTTCTTCTCAGAAATGCAAACATGAATTTAAATATTACCCTATTATTGTAATACCAATCCCCACTCCAAGTGGAGAAATACCCCATTAGGACCTTGGACTGTTGCTCAATACTTGACCAACTAGCCAGCCACAGGCCTTTCATAAGCCTAGTGATCAGGTAAAATCTCCCTGGTCACTGGATTTGAACAAACTCTGTGCCACATAATAGGGACTTATTTTGTCCTGCCCCTAAACATTTACATAAAATGTGCACTCTGTCTAAAATTTAAGCTACAAAGCAAGGTTTTTATACAGTTATTTTTTCATATATATGTAATTATTTTTGCCTTCTTTCCACAGATATCCTGTTTTTAGCTTAAAATAACAAAATCTGGTTAAGGATGCACCGAAATGCACATCAAGGAGGTGTATTAACTGATTAATTAAATTTCATTTATATTACACTAACATTAAAGATTACGAACCCAATATTTCTGCTACAGAAATAATGAAGGAAAATAATTTTTGAAAAATAAATTACTTTCTTGGGAAAAAATAATTTTTATTTTTGAAATAGCTGTCTTTGGTTTGCTACTCTATGTCTGGTGGGACTACTCAGCTCTCTTTCACTTCAGTTTATACTCATGTTTTCACAGCACTGACATAGTTTACCTTCTCCTGTGGGAGGGACCTTTTACAATCTTAAAATTAAAACACAAGATGTCTCTTGTTCTCCTCTCTTTTGCACTTTAATTAATAAAAATAATGAAAGAAGCTCATGATTCACAGGTTATGTAAAACTGTTAAGCAGAGATCTACTTCAAGGTGTTTCATGGAAGAAGTATATTAAACTGAGAATTCTGCTTACTGTGAAACACTGGGGGAAAACTAAGGAGCATGAGTACCATGGTATTATAATGGCAAGGGAGAGATATTTTTGCAAAACATTTTTCAAATGCTATTGACATTTGAATTTGGGAAGTTCAGATTTAAGGAAGAACAGCTCTAAGAGTCAAACTCAGACCAGTTTGAGTTCCTTAGTATTTATTCCTCAAACTAGCAGGTCTTTTACTTTTTTTTTTTTTAATCTGAGAAACTGAATCCCAGTGTCTCTGCAATGTCTCGTCTCCCCAAAACAGTTAATTTGGAAATAGCCAAAGGAAAATTTAATTGCCATTGTAGACTAATGAGTTTGGAGCTGATTGAATGATATAGTTTGCAGATATTTTGTAGACTATATACATATCTGGCTAGTTCTTTTTTCTGAAACACAAAGATTTCTGCAGTCAGTCATTTCTCCTGACTAATCAAAAAAGGAGTTTAGAACACCTAGCCTCCCTGCCCATGCCCATATGGTGATGACTGCTTTCTAAGCCTTGATGCTTAGTTGACTCTTTACACCATTCAGTGCCTCACATGCTGTATTGTATTGTGTAATTTTTGAAAGTTTGAATGTCATGTAGTGGTAGTCAAAAGCCTTAAAATGTCTGTTACATTTATGCAGTCACTTTTATCAAGCAAGCTTATAATCTCACCAGAGAATGAAATCAGATCTGTCCAAGGAGACTGTTCATAAACCAAAGTTGACTAGCATTATTTCTTTTCCAGTCCTTCTTCTTTGATTATATCTTGTGTCAGTTTTATTCCTGGTTCTGCAATTGGAAACCCACAATAACAGTGCTATAAAGTTTCACAAATCTACTCATGGTCAGCTCTCCCATTGATTCAGACTGTAAGCATGCAGCCTTTTTATCTTCCTTTTTTTTTTTTCCCCCCTCCTTTTTTCCCCCAAATTGGAAAAAACCCCTTACGTTTTCTTCTTTCAGCATGGTAAGCAAATGCCGGCTCTAAAAACTCATGCTGGCTCTAAGACTCTTTAGATTGATAGTGAGTTGTTAAATAAAAACCACTGAAAAGATCAGCTTGACTTGACACAATGAAATTACGGGAAAAACTCACGCTGGTAAATCACTTGTGATGATAAATCATACATCACCGTGGTGAATTTGAGTATTACCTTACAGATGAAAAGCTGCCTTTATTTTCCCCCAGTTTGAAAGCATCTAATTCTCACTGAAACCCAAACTATTTTTGACCTTGAAGAATTCAGAATGCTTTCAATGTACTTTTATAAGTGGATGTGCAACTGATATCAAAATAAAGATCACCACATACATTTTTAACAGATGATGCTAAAAGGTAGAGAGTCCTCAAGTCTGCATTAGAAATAGACAGAAATGGTCACTCTAAATCAAGAGGTTTGTATTTTTCATTGTTTGAGAAAAAAAAAAAAACCCAGTACAAATAAATGCAGATTTTCATTGGTTAGGAAAATCTAAAAATGTGTAACTATCTAGCTCTAGTTATTTATATCTATGTATATCTTCATCTGGACTTGTCTGGGAAACAGGAATCTGCAGAGAATACCTTTTCTCATCACACAAACTGCTCACAGTTCATTAGAAACCAAAACACCCTGTTTGAAGGACGCAGTCGTGCTTCCTCTTCCAATATCTATTTTCCTTTCCCGTTTTTTGAAGATTTCAAGATCTGTAGCTTCAGTTCCTTTATTATCATCTCTAACTTTTCCCTTGCCTCTCGTTCTTGTCTCAGTTCATCCTGAAGCTCTTGTCTATCTGCCTCGGCATGATCCAATCTCTGTCTCAGTTCTGCTAGCTGTAAAATAGAGAGGAGGGACAGCAGAGCAAATTTAAGTAAACTTACTTTTAAACATCAACTATTCACTTCAAGACGCCATTGACAACCAGATGCATCAGAAAAAAGTACTTTGGTTCACCAGTATTTAGCAGCTCCATCTTCTACTGTTACTAAAAAATACACAATTATCTACTACACCACTTGTAAATGACATCAATATGCAAAGCTGCATAAACATCATACTATAATTACAAAAGTAAGGTAAAAAATTACCTGACAAAATGTTACTTCTGTACTTCAAAGCCTGACTGCAATTCTAGAACAAACAAACCCACCAACACTGTTTTCTGACACCCTCTGGTATATAAATGAAACAGAATTACCAGAAATGACATTCAGAAAAATCTTAAACATAACCACCTGTGCATTTATGTGTGTGTTCAAACACAAACATGAGTCTAACCCTTTTTTTTTGTGTGAAATGTTTTGTGTTTAAACATCAAAATTATTATTTTTTAATCTTTGAAATACAGTAAAACTCAAATTTGCTAGAGTGTTATCAAAACTTATTTACAGTGAGATCTGGAAACATTGATTTTTCAAGTGTGACAAAGTTACTGTCAAATTGCTTATAGGTGCACTACCAGTAGTTAAACCAAGGAGGAGACTGGAAACCAGTTATCTTCTCTACCACTGATTTAAGGAGTTACTTCTTAAAAAAGACCTCACTGGATCTAAAAAATTCATCTGCCCTTATAATGATAGGTATCTGTCTGATTTAAATCATCTCTAAGCACACATTTCACCGAAATTGAGGAAGACAACCGATGAGAACGAAAGAAGCGGGCGGTACAGGATTGCTGGTGTTTGCTGATTGCTGTAAAACATTCTGGGCAAAGGAACTGCTGTGCTGCTTTTAGAGAAACACCCCATTCAGTGGACTTTCATCTCCACTTGTGCAACCAGAAATATTTAAATGGTTCTTCTATCATTGGAAACATTTAAGCAGTTCTTAGACAGCAATAGCCTACTAATGCAAGTCTTCTGACTCCACTCCTTCGCCAAGTGAGCTGGAGCAGTACGATAACGCGCAGTGCCTCTGTGTTGCAGCACGTACTACATAAGCACATCTGGTCAAGTTTTCATTTCCAGCTCCAAGGAAAGGTTCCAGCACTGGTTATATTGCCCTATTGTGATTAATGGGGTAAAGCAACAACTAAACTAGACAATTCAACAAAGTGAAGAAGGGGGAGAAGACACTTAGTGCACCTTCAGACAGGCCTAGAAAGAAGAACAGATGTTTAAGAAACTTGTAAATGCCAAATTGTTAGGTTTTTTTAATGTACAAAGAGAGTTCCTCTCAGTCCAGTTCTCAGAGGGAAAGGGCAGCCTGGGCAACTGCTTCAAGACATTGGATTACAGCTTTTTTAAAATGCTGCATACACAGCTTGGGGAAGTTACCTGTTGCCAGGACCACTGTTTAACTCTGGTACCTCTGACAACTGCTTGGAAACTAGGGTCAAACATCTATTGCCAGATGTGGTAAATGGTAAAAAATGTTCAAATTCTATGTTGTAAACAGCTTCACCACACAGGTAATAACAGAGTAAACCTTCATGCAAGGAATGTATTTAGTTTTCAAAGTCTAACTTCAAAAGAAACATCAACCAGTCTCCTTGGGGAGTAATCTATGTTTTTTACCCTCTAAAGAAACCAAGCTACACAAGCCATATAAAACATGCTATATGTGATTATCTTAATAAAATAGAACATGTTGTTACTTGCAGCAATAGGGCTTGTACCAGATGTTTAGTAAATCAGGCCTTAGTCAGAGCGGATTATTTCTGGCAGCAAAGGCTAGGAATCTGTGGAGTGGGATGTCATGAAATTAAATTCATGAGAAGGATTTATGATGCTAGTCTCTGCCCTGCTCCCCAAAAACACCAAAACCTGTCTGTCAAGTGCTGCCGGTTTCTTAGTTTGAGAGAGTGAGAACAGGAAATACACACAGCTATGATCAAATGGTCACAAGGCTTTACTGAGCCTAAGTTTGAGATTCTGCTTACTTTGAAAAAAATGGCAAAGACTAATTTTTTGGCACACCACACAAAACATATCACTATGCATTTAATCATAACTGCAACTGATTTTGAAATGGGGCATTCCAAGGCTCACTTTGGCATTAACGTTTTACCATTGGGATGACGTGAATAACCTCCAACGTAAATAAACAATAGCAAAAGTCAAAAGGAAAGTGAAATTAAAAACCCCACCTCTGTACATTTGACGTGTCGAACTCAAGAGAGGAATGAGAGACAAAAACATGATTTTCATTTCCAAGAGAACTCTTGACCAAATGCTTTGATAGAGTGCAGAAAGAGGGCTCATCAGATACTGCAGAAGATTCTACCACCAAGGAATGGAAAGAGAAGCAAGGTATGCTACTAACCTGATAAAAAGGTGGTTGAAGGGGTAGGATTTTTTTTTTTTAACCATAAAAAGAAGAAAAAGAGGAATAGCTTATTTCTGTAACTAAAATGAGAATGTTTAATTCTATAACATGGGCAAGTCTATATTCATTAAAACCACAATTTGTTTTAAATGAGGACGTAACAGACCTTATGGTTAAGATTAACATTTCATCACTAGCAAGTTTCTGTAAGTTGCATTCTACCTCTGCATCAATCAAGGAACAAGGAAATAAAAATTGCTGTCACTGTGACCTATTTTGGTACTCATCTATGGTATGAGAACACACGGAGAAGATGAAACCTTCAGATGGCTGAGTGATAGCTTCACAATTTCCTGATACGCTAAATACGGTTTGGTTTGAAATGAACTTTCCCTTCTCACCTGTGCTGCATATTCAGCTTCTTTGTCTTTTTCTAAATTGGAGTCACAGCTACACTTTTGCTTCATCACCTGGTCCAGCTTCTTCTCCAAGTCTCTCTGCTCAAAATAAAATTCTTCCATTCTTTGAGCATGCTCTGTCTGCAAACATTCAAGTTCTTTTTGTAAATTCTGCTGCTCTTCAGTTAGTTCCTTCATAGCTTTGGAGTTGCTTAGCATTTCTACTTCCTGTCAAGAAAAATTAGGAACACATACACCTTGGTTCTAAGACCAGAAAAGTAAAAAACTGAATATAAATGTGTATCTGAAAACAATGAGGCCAAAAAGAGCACATTTATCTACTGATAATGATCTTTATCTACCTAGTAGTGACAGCCTGGCATTCTGTACAAGCATTTAATTTTTAAGAAATTATTTATACTTCCAAGTTCACAAAGTTTCCAGAAACATATTCACAACTTCCAGTCACGAACCTCAGAAAGAGCAGCACCGATTTACTAAAATATAACCGGAAGATGTAAGAAATGCATCATCAGAAAACAGAATAAATGTGTTTAATTTCTCCTCCACTAGCACTTTGGTATTTTTTAACATCTTAATCTTTTTAAGCTTATCTACAAGTTTTACTTCCAACAGCAGAACAACTTAAAAGTAGCAGCTTTGAGGCCCTATCTGAGCCCACAGATTCCGAGCTTAATATTAAATAAACTAAGCTATACTATTAGGTCTGGTCTGTGAATTTAAGAAGTAAAAGACAGTATTTACTTTAATTCAGAAAACCGAAATGAGGCATAATCACAAGCGAACACCAGCTTCTAATGTCATCCGTTATTAAAAAAAAAAATAATAAAATCCTCCTGAAAACCAGGGCTTATCAAATAGAAATAGGAAGGTGATATTCTTTTTTATGCAGGGCAATGATAAAACCATTCCTAGAACACTGATGTCTGCGTCTGAGAAATTTTACAGGACTAAAACTGTATTTGCCAAAATACTCAAATGTGTGGAAAACATTTTAAAGTGAAAGAAGTAATTTTCCATTTGGATAAAATAAAAACAGCTGCTGCCTGAACACAGTAGTTGCAAACTGAAAAGACACAAATTTTTAGTGGACTCGAACCTAATGAGCGTAATGGATATTAAAGATTTGGTGTCTGGATTCGAACTGGGGGGAAATAATCTGTGTGGCTTGGTGTTTCTAAAAGAATGTAATCTGTGATATTGACGCCAGACAACAAGGTAACTTCAGTTTTCTGATGTCACAAGTGAAATGCACTCAGGTTGGCACCATACCATTTGAAGCTGCTGTTTCCTTCGCAAAATTGTATTTAGTTTTTCTTGCTGTTTGATGTAGGTTTTCATTACTTCTTCCATGATCCTTCCCTTGTCATCCTCACAACTGATGTCTTTCATGAGGGTGGGGGACAAGGTTCGCACATCACTACCTGCTTCAAAATGGCCAGAGTCTCTAGTGATTTTGGAAGAAACACGTTCAGATTTTCCAGCTCTTGCAGAACGAGTTGACACGGGTGAATCTATAGAGAAAAGAAGGACACAGCGTAATAACCACAGAAAATTAAAATTCCAGAATAAAAAAAAAAAAAAGCAAAGAAAACTGAGTATCATAAAAAGGTCAAAAAGAATTTTTGGAAAACCGAAGTGACATCACAAAATACTAGCTTGGTGTTGAGCTTTCTAAAATTATATGGTATAAAACTTGAAAAGACTTCAGTGTACCTCTCACTACTCACCTAAAACTTTCTGCTGCTCCACGCCAGCTTTCAAGTCAACTTTTTCCTGCTCTTCAAGAGAAAGCTCTGGATAGGTGGCAGGTTTTTTGTGCTTTCCACTACTGAGCTTCTTCTCTGACTGTCCAGGTGAGGATTTAATTACTTCTGAAGCTTTAACTGTTGCTTTTGCAACATCCTTATATTGTGATGCAAGAGACACATTTGGGGCAACCACTTTATCACACATGTAGAGATAGCAACTGAAACAGTAGAATGGTAAAATTAACAGTGAAAGGTAAGCCATAAATAAGTGATGACTGGTAGAGAGCAGTAAGTTTAATTTAATGTGATTTTAAATTGTAAAAGCTTAAATGAAAAACAAGCACATCCTTTGTAATTTTTTCCTATGCAAAAGGAAATCCTAACGATCCACTTAATCTTTACTGAGTAGATTATCTAGATAAGGTTTTGAGGCTATCGAACATGAGGATTTTCCAAACATGACTGATTAAAATAATCATACAGAAAATCACATGAAGTCTTAATTTAAATGCAAAGAGTGAAATTAGAATGCCATCAGAATCCAGACTCTAGCATTTTCATAATCCTTATATTAGCAATGGAGGACGGGGGAAGAGATCAGTGTAGCAGGAATGAGTGTATCACATTTTAAATAGCAGAGCTGCGCATCGACAGTGCCAGGGCACGTCTGAGACCAGCGCTGGACCTTCTTTCCCACAAATATCGAGCAAATCATCTGTGTTTTCACAGCTTCTGGACTCCCGGGAGCATCCTTCTGTACCACTCTAACCTTGCCACTCAGCTTTTGACTAGTACAGCAGGAAAAGAGTGACAGAGGTGTTAAGGTCAGCACCAAGATCACCCGTGTCACAGTGCTGGACACTGCTGTCTTCACTTTACCGTCTTCAACACCTTCCTTTATCCTAGTTCTGAAGGAAGGCACCGACAGAAACAGCAAACCAAGGCACCATCACAGAAGTTCCACCATTCACGTGCTTGCATGGGAGCTAGTTTGAGATGTGTGTGTTGCTCCGTTGCCTGCTGCTAGCCAAAAGAGTCCATCTCCCCCGTATTCAGTAAACACAACCACATGGGGATGAGGGTAAGAGGTACATAAAGAAAAACTGTTGTTTCCCCTCATTGATGCAGAATTACAAGCTGTGTCCTACGTTAAGGGAACGCACTTGGTTTCTAAAACTAGGAAACTAATCAACAGACAATTCAGCCCCAGCCGTTGTTCCAGTGTGGAAGAAAGCCTTCAAACACCTTTTACAAGTCTTTTTGGAAAGGAAATTAAGTTGTACGTATGGTAAATAGGCCCTATGCAGCTTTCCGCATGTATGCATTGTATTATAGAACAATTAAAAATTACCTTGTCATTTCTACTCTGAAAAGGGAAACTGTAATTACATTTCAATTGCATTGCCTACTGAAGAACAGACACTGAAGATCACAGCTCAACTCCTGTACCAAAACCCATTCATAACCAGTTCATTAATATTTACACTATGAAACGCATAAAAAAATTAGGGTTCAATTATTCCTATGTGATCCCTTTGAGTTCTCCTAACAATTCAGGTTGCAAGCACCTATTTTTCAGTTTGAATTATCTTTAAATAACCAAAAGTGTTTAAAAGCTTGTGCACACAGTGCTTATAGTTCTACACAGGAAATTCAGTTACCTGGGATGGAAAAAGGAGGGGGGTTGAGGATCAGTTTCTGCTTCTTGCTTTATAACTGGATACCACTGTGATAATTCCAGGCTCTGCTGTGAATCTGCCTAAAGGAAAGCAAAGAAATTGGTAATTGGAAGATGGGTACGTGTTATTTACACTTTCATAAACGCTCCTCAGTGGAATGGCATTTACACCATTAATACATATACACCCCAGAAACTGGGATACTGGAAGATGGAGTGTCTTTGGCTGAGGTGCTGGATGATGTAAGACACAGAAGTTTCTTCGATCTCCAATTTCCCATGATGGGCAAAATAGCGATGAAATGAAAAGAAAATCTCTTTACAAGCCTATATAAAAGCTCTGCTGCGTTTCCAGAACTCTGCTAGAGGCATGCTAGAAATGTTCAGGAGAACCAGAAACTAGGATTCCCAAAAGGTTGTAGAAGCCTTTTGCAATAAAGTATCCACATCCTAGTAAGCACATGCCAGATACTTTATTATAAAATAAAATTAGTAAATAAAATGGAACAATTATTGGTGTTCCAGAGACAGAACTTCCTTTGGTTGTCACACATCTTTGTTACAGAAGTGAGCAAAGCAGCTGCAGTCACACGGTAACTCCATTCCCTTTGAAGAACAACAAATTGAATTAACAAATAAAATTAATTCTGATGCTTCAGAATATATAATCTTAAAAAAAAAAAAAAAAAAGAATCTGTGTGTTTTGTATTAGGATAGCAATTCTTGTTCTGCTTGTCTCAAGAAATATTCCAGGAATTAGTGTTTAGTCAAAGTTCCTGGCAATACGTTATGCTCCACTGCAAAGTTACTATTAATTTCAAGTGAAAAGTGTCTCATCATATATTTCAACAAGACTCATAGCTAAGAAACTGGTTTTTAATTTTGTTGGATTAGAATAGCCTTGGGAAGCGGGTTTTTGGTAAGGTGTGGTTGGTTGACCCCAGCCAGCAGCCATGCACCCACCCAGCCGGCCACTCCCACCCTCACTGCCACCCCCAGCAGGATGGGGACAAAGGCAAGAAAGCTCCTGGGTCAAGATAAAGACAATTTAACAGGTGAAGAGGAAAAACAAAACAGCCAAACAGAACTGAAGGAAAGGATATCGCTCACCACCTCCCACAGGTGCACTGATGCCCAGCTAGTCTCCAAACAACGTCCACTTTGGATGCCAAAACCTGCTTTCTTCTCCTGCTACCCCAGTTTTTATTGCTGAGCAGGACATTATGAAGCAGCGTTATCTCTCTGGGCCCTGCCCATCTCTTGCCCATCCCCAGCTTACTTGCTGCAGGGGCTGAGCACGAAAAGGAGAAATCCTTGACACTACCCAAGGGCTGTTCAGCAGCAGCCAGAACATTGGTGTTACCAACACTAGTTCAGCCACAAATCCAAGGCACAGCTCCACACAGGCTGCTATGAAGGACGCTAATGCCATTCCAGACAGACCCAGTGCCTTTGGAAAGTTGGTTGGTGGAAAAAAAAAAAAAAAAAAAAAAAAAAAGCATACAAAGCTAAAAATAATAATAAAAAAAAATCAATTGTACCAAAAGCTTCATGAAGCATTCTAACATCTTCACAATTTCTAGTGTGCAAGATACATTATCAGTAAAGTTTATATTTACACACCCTGAAATAAATTGTCACAGAATTTCACCCCTAGCAGTCAAGAGAGTAGCCAGTTACACTCGTACCAACATCTGCAGAACAAAATGCCACTTGACCATGAAAGAGGGACCAAATTCCATCTATGATACTCTGGTCAAAACTCCTAGCCCACTAAATTCAGCTCTAGAAATGAAACTGAAATTTAATTCCACCCCTGCAGTTCCTCAAATCAGTTCCAATGCAGATAGAAAGAAGGGAAGGCACAAGGAAGATAAGGTCCAGAATAGCAAATTCATAATCAAGCCTTTAAATAATAAAGATTTGAAATACAGCAAATCATCTCTAGAAAAATGGCCTCATCCTGACACTTGTAAAGTTTTTTCTACTTATGCAGATAATTCTAGTAATTTAAATAATGTACATATGTTCTTCTACTTACATGACAGCTAGTACACAGTAATCCAATTTTAACTTCTGAATCACATCTTGTCCATGCTCTAGGACTCACATTTTAACATGTTTGTCTATTTACATATGCAATGATATATCGGGTAATCTGTATTTTAAAGTTATTAAGTCAGATTTTTACATTCCCCTCTATTTCAAATGGAAACCAACTGTGCTGTCTATCCCTTAGTGTGCACTTCGCAAATTAATTACATAACTTGCAATCGAATTTTTACTTGGGGATGAAAATGAAAGGTCATCATAAATAAAGTCTTTTTCTAACGTGATTCCTTCCTCATCATCCAGCTTAATAAAGTAGAGATAAAAAGTATCGACTTCAATACATACGTGTGTATTTCATTACCTAATAATCTGTTTAGTTTAGATGCTCTTAAGTAATTCCCTAAATGTGATATATCCAAGTAAACTTAAAACTGAATGACTTCTACCTGAACTATTTAAAAGGGCTACGTGGAAAAAAGATGTCTTCTTTTTCTTCTAAAGCTGGGTGTACAAAACTGTTCAGGAGAATAAAAACAAATTTAAAAAACAATAATAATAATTAAAAAAGGTAGTGGTTTCAGCCGAATCATTATGCCAGTAGTTTGAGCAGAGACCAACTCAAAAGGATCAGTCTGAGAAGCGAGACAAAGTTTTAATGCAGAGCGATTATCAGAAACTGTCGCAAAGTCAAAGGGAACAAAGATCTGACAGCGCAGAGACCAGCAGACTTGGTGACAGCTGCTCCACAAAGAGCAGGTGGATGTTACACTGCAGTCTAGAACTCAACAGAAAATGAGAAACTCGGTGACAATCAAATATGCAGCTTGCAGCTTTCTTACCAGCACAAAGAACAGAGAGGATTTAACCTTGTGAGTACACTGCTCTTAAAATACTGAAAGCAAAAGCGTATTTGCACTGTGAGGTGAATAAACTCAAGAGTGAAACACTATGGACAAAGGCAAGGCACAGGCTCTAGGACACTCCAAAGCCTATGGGATCTAATTAATAATTTATTTTCACTGGATGGACAAAGACCTAGCCAAAGGCAACTGTTCTTCCTGGGCTCGCCAAGAGAACCTCAAAGCTGCATCAGCACTTCTGAGGACTGACTCAGCAAAGGTGAGTCAGGTTGGAACAACAAATGAAACATCCTACAAAAAAAAATTTCCTAGGAGTTTAAGAAAAAGGAACGTCTACATGTCATACCGAATACCTCTCACACCACAGAAATGAGGGAAAGGAAACACAATTGAAGCAACCCAATCGTCCCCGGGACAAGGAAATGGAGGCTGTGCACCAATGCTCCCCTACTAAACTCTTCTAATCTTTTGTACTTTTCAGATGAATATCCATCAGACAAAAAAAAAACCCACAAAAAACAAAAAAAAAGAATCCTTCTCCAATGTTTTATCTTTGTTCCAAGTTTTCAGTTTCTCTCATTCTCTTTTCATATGCTGCTCTGTAAGAAAGAACTATACAGGTCTGAAACAGAAGACTCTGGAAAGTTTCTTTGTTTCATTAGTACTGATGTAGTCCAAATTACTGTTACTGCTAATTTCAGCTGGGTTTTTTTCATCTGTACGCATGAAACTGAGAGATCTTGTGTTCTGAAATCTGCCACTGTGAAAAGGGAAGCAGTATTTATAGGTATGAATATGGAAGATTGTTTCCACTGATGCATCCACCATGCTATAGTTTATTATCTACACAGGCATACCCAGACTGCCAGGTATTTCCCTGATGAAAAGCAAAGTCTCCTCACTATGAAATCATCCACATCTTGAACAAATTCAGCCCATGGAATCATGCCACACTGCAGACGGTCATGGAAATTGTCTGCTAAAATCCCTTACTGTAGGCTGGCCCAACCGTAACAACACCTGTCACTACAGCAAACCTTGCTGCAATACCCATTTTCCCCAAGTTTATGCCAAAAGGTGTCAACTTCCAGCACACCACGTTGGCTCAACCACCTGCATTGTTCTTGCTGATATTTTGAAATCCACCACAAAACATCCGACAGGCAAAAGGGATGCATAATGAAATCAGCAGCCATCCAACAAGACATATAAATGTCAAATACACTGAAAAAAATGGGGCAGAAACCATTTAAAAACTGTTTAACTTATACCCAAAGAATTGTACATTCTATGAGTGGAAACATCTATAATTTTCAGTGTTCAGCTGATGCTTCCCTAGGTATTTAAAGTAGAAGCCCTCTAAGGAAAAAATAAGCTCAGTATTTTTGAAGGACAGTGCAGACTTGCAGCAGTATTGCTGGAAAAAATACAACATCTATTATTAACCATTGTCAAGATACCGGCCTACAGCTCAGTACTTGGGCTGCTTAAAACCCCCTCTTTTGGGCATATTTCTCTACACAACCGGTTTAAACAGAAAGCTCCTGCTGAACAAGCTGATTTTGGGCTGCTGAACGGCGACTTATCGATGCACAGTTGCCCTACAGGCAAAGTCATGAGATGGGCGGCTAGCAAGCCAGGTCGCCATACACTGCACGTGTGCGTGCCGGAGTAAAAGTAACGAATTAAGAATTAATTTGTAATACTTGATTGTCGAGCTCCTTTCTGCTTTGCTCAGCTGCTGCAACACACACCGCATAAAACACACTCAGAGGTCAAACGAGAGAATGAAAATTTCCACAATAGCTCTGAATTTTCCAGAGACTGCACACTTTAGAACACAACAAGAAGCAACAAAGCCAAACCAGCTCGAATGAAGATACAGCCCAAAGAGGAAAGAAATTACCGCACCTTTTAATGAGAAATGTATTTCCATGGTGAAGCTCTCTCACAAATTTAATTTAGGCTTGATATGACAAGCATTCCCACTTAAAAAAGGCAAGCAACACTCTTCCAAAACAAGTATTTATGTGTGAGCAGAAAGAGATTTGGGAGTTTTACAAGAGTAGGTGAACTTACTTTGGACCGAGTTCTTTTCTGATTTTTCTCACTAAATTTCTCCTTCATTTCCTCCAAGAGATGCTTCAGCTCCCGCTCCTCCGACGTTCCTAAGTATTTTTGGTTAATATGCAGGTAGCAGTGCCACTTGGCCGATTCAAATCCCCAGTGGCAGGTCCTCTTGTCCGGGGATCTGTGCGAATGCATCACAAAGGTCTGAGGGGAGAACATCCCGTAGCACTCCAAACACTGGATACACGGGTCATCCGGGGCAAGGTAGAATTGAGGTGCAAACAACCCCTGGCACTTGCCCAGGCATTCATGCTCCACTTCAAAGGCACTGCCAGTCTCTTTCAGTTGGGCCAAGGTGTTCTTACCGGGGAGAAAACTGCCATTTTGGGGAAAAGTGCGGGGACGCAGTAAAGCGTTGCATAGTCTCTGAGCATCAGTCAGTGTAATCAGCCCACAGGATGGAGCATTAAACGGAAGAATTCCCAAAACCTTCAGAATATGAAGCTGGTCAGAAGTGCACCTTGAGCAGTAAATATACAGTTCATCACACACCGTATTGATCTGTTGCAACGAAAAGTCTCGCAGAACTGAATTCAACACTTGAGGCAGGCAAAGTCTTTTTTCTCCTCCGACTTTAAAACAAGAGATAGATTCCCCCTCCAGTATAGTCTGGGTGAGCTCTGTGGAGCTGTCCGGAGGAATGAGCAGCGGACCAGAAAGGATCTGCGGTGATGGAAGAGGCAAGAAGACAGTGGGTGACATACTTTCCTGGGAGTAACGAGCCGAAAAAGCTGCCGGTCCACCCAGTGAACTCTGGCTGCTCAGATGGAACTGTGCCAGAGTGTGTTTCAAACCTGGATTTAAATTCAAAGGCTCAGCTATCGAAGTACTGCTTGGCTTGGTGGCTTCCCCATCAGCTTCCACAGGAGTTTCGTCATATTCATCCAAGTTTTCCTTCTTTATTGTTGGCAATTTGTTTATTACAACTCGTACTTTACTATTTACATGCATTTCTGTCATTGCTTTTTTCAGTGGAGGACTCTCATCCTCTTGGATCCCAGTCCTTTTCTGGTCTGAAACTAGACCTAGAGGAAAGTTTATCTGTGGGCCTTCCATCGCTAAATACCAGAACTTTAATTAAGCCAATCTTGAACGTGCATTTTCCTGCTTGTTCATACAAAAACCAATTTCAAGTGATCCTGATTACCTCAGGTATACCAAGTTCTGCACTCCTTTCAGTAGAATGTTACTTTGTCAGCCTCCAACAGTAAAAACGGTAACCCATTTTGCATGTAATACCGTAAAAGTGATGGAGAGGTTACATAAATTTTTCTTTTGTAGCTATTTCTTCAATTTTCTAATCTAAAAACCCCACTGCAGTGTGTATACAAAAGGCTTTTCTTCATAGCCTACCCACTATTTTACAGTAGTCTTGTCTAGCAATTTAGTAAAAAACAAAGCGCTGATGCAGGAAGGTCCATCCTTGATCATTTTTTCTCCTTTAAAAAATACACTGTCTTTTCAAATAAGTCTCTATTTAAATATTAAAATTGAAAAATGGTCTCATTCTGAAGAACACTGATCTTAATGCAACTAATCCAAAGCGCAGTTCAAGTTGTATAAAAATTTTATGCAGCACTTTCAGTTCTTGGAGATCAAACACAATTCTAAGGGCTTGCTTTACTGTGCTGCCAACTTTATGATTTCACCACAACCACGAGAGTTACCATGGCAGTTCACAAATAAAACCCCAAATTAAGGGCTGGTCCAGATCACCGGCAAAAACTAAACGTCCCTAGAGAGTGGCCTTTCACACGGATGTCACTGGTGCGTGTCAGAATTCTCCCACCCCGGGTTATTAGTAATAGAGATAAGATCCGGGCCACCAGCTAAATTAATTTCTTGCGCTAGCAGAGTTCCGTCGGTCTGCCCAGGTAACCTGCGAAAAGAGAAAGAGGCCAGCCATAAGCAACCCCAAAATGTGAGTTTGAGACGTTTGATCCGTTTCCCAATTAATTACGAAACGGCAGCGTGCAGCGAGCTCTCCCGCAAAGCCGTAAGCCCCATGTTCTGAAAGTCTTGACACTTGATGAAACATTTGCTCTAGTATAAATTGCTGGCTATAAAGTGTCTGGCAAGGAAGAT
>JAAGNO010000893.1:4565-18177 GCA_033439905.1 Ceryle rudis
CATTTCTTGGGAGGGTGCCACATGTCATGGGAGGCTGGGGTCCTGCCCAGGCTGCGGTGCCATGAATGTCACAGCACCAGGACCTGCTCCTGCTCGTGGGCACTGGACCACCAAGTGTGGCTGGTGCCTGAGAAAAGGGACGTCCCCTCTCAGGTGTTACCCCAGGCACACGGGACATCTCTGACCACTGAGGTCCGGATGGCTGAGTCAGAGTGGAGCGGGGTCAGCTGAGGGACCCCAAGCACCGCTGAACCCCCACCCTTGGGGCAGCTCCTGGAAAGAGGGTGGGCAGGTTAGGGGACCTTCTGTGTGCCCTCTGGAGAGCTTCAGCACCGCATCCTCTCAGCCTCCTCCTAGCATTCATGCAGTTTCTTGCTGCTTTGGGGAATATCTTCCCGGGGATTAACTGGGTCGTGGCCAGAGGTGGACCCTGGCTTGGTCCAGCAGTGCAGTGCTCCTGGGAGAGAGGTAGGAAGCAGGCAGGGCTCTGTAGGACCAGCACGGCTGCCTGTGCAGGCAGCACGGAGGAGCAGCTCCGTGTTGTTTCCACTTGGGTGTTTTGGGAACCAGCTGCTTTAGCGTGAGTCAGTGACCCCCCCACCCCCCACGGCCCTGGGCCTGTGCTCGGTCATTCCATGGAAAAGAGTTTTCCACAAAGGAGGATGTTGAGTCCCAACAGTTGCTCGGTTACCAGAGCTCCACTCACCGATGATGCTCCCTGTGCGTGGGCACCCGCAGGAGCTGGAGTAGGGAGGTGGTGGCTGGCTCAGCTCTGATTCACTGCCCGGATTCCCCCACTGACATAAAAACCTCCTGGCATGCGAGGACTCTCTGGGCCAGTCCTCCCAGCTCCAAACCTCTCTGTGCCCTCCTGGAGAGGCCTCACAAGTCCCCTGTGCAGAGCAGATAAATATCATGGAGTAGCTAATGCTGTGCGAGACAGTATTTAGGGTTTGATGCTTTGTGTCTGTGCCTCGTAAGCAGTGGCTTCTGAAGTGTTTACTGTTGGGAAGGGATGAGTTCACTGCTCACCACAGCAGAGACCTTCGTCATGCCGTGCCATGCGTGTCGATTTGGTGCGCAGCTCAATGGAAATAAGAGGTTTTTTCAGGGCTGTATATTAAGATTCCGGTCATAGCCTAACTTTTTTAGCAAAGATAAATGGTAACTGTGCCATCTCCTGTTGGCTACAGTATTTTGGAGGCTTTTCTTCTCATAAATAGCCTTGTCTATCACTTCAAAGTGACACAATAGCATCATTTTGCTGCATGTGAGGCATTCACGCTTTGAAACCCCAGATCATCCATGAAAACCATACTAACCCAACCATAAATCTCACTGCTTTATAGCTCTTCACTCACATTTAACACGCTTTATAGTGGAGGTTTTCCTTTTGCAGCCACAGATGAAATATGCTTCATCCTTTCCCATGAGCACGTGGTACTGCCAGGTCTACCGGCATGGGCACCACTGCACCCACTCCCCTCGTGTCTGGGGGAGGCTGGATGGGTCTGTCTGCCCACGGAGTGAAGCTGGGACACCTCCTTTCCCAGCTGCTATCGATCCCTGGGCCTTTCCAGGCTCTCGTGGGAGGCAGGGGTTCCCCCGAGCCCCTCATGGGTGGGTGGTGTGCCACGGCACTGCACGAAAGCTGCTCAGGTGTGGCACCAGCTGGATGTTGTTCCTGCTGGAGTTTATCCGTGCAAGCAGAAAAGTCTTTTTTCTTCCTGCTCACCACAGAGTACACCTTGGGAACTGCCAGCCTTGGATTTCTGCCCTTGTGCTCTCTGGGGACGGGTAGGCAGGTAAGGGGTTGTGGGGGGGGGTGGGTTTTGCTTTGCCGTGGGCCAGCAGACACCTCGTGCTCAGGTGCCTGCCCGTAAGTGCCCATTTCCCTGGGAGCAGCCAGGGTGCCAACCTGCCTGTTTGCAAAGGAGAGTCTGTACCTCCAGGCAAAACAGATGCACAGTTCAGCCCAACAGTCAATTTTTAACTTGCCCCATTGCTCAACGACATGGAAGGGGAACTTGCCCGGGAGGTGTTGCCATTGGCTGGAGCACCCTGTCCCTCCGCACACAAGCACTGCCATGTGAGGTCTGGCCCAGCTCCGCTTTGGACTCTGCTCGTGTTTTGTATGTGTGATTTCACCAGAAATTAGAAGGTCACAGTACTGGGTGTTCAGACCCTGGGGAACATCCCCAGCTCCTTCTGAACACAGTGAATGGGCTGAGTTGGGCTGTTCACTTGTTCCAACCCCATCCTCCCATCACCAGGATGGGTGCAAGAGTCTTTTTTGGGGGGAGATGGGGATGGGTGGTTGACTGGGGGACTGACTGTGGGACCTCTGCACTGTCTGCTGCAACCGACCCCCCTTCCTTGCTCTGGGCTGCTTCTTTCTGGCACCCTGGG
Source organism: Ceryle rudis (assembly GCA_033439905.1). Lineage (NCBI taxonomy): Eukaryota > Metazoa > Chordata > Aves > Coraciiformes > Cerylidae > Ceryle > Ceryle rudis. The sequence continues at coordinate 6,975 of JAAGNO010000893.1, forward strand.
AGCTGCTCCCCACCCTCCCCAGGATGGCAAACCAGAGCTTGTGTGAAAAGGGCTTCTGCTTGTTTTCTGTCCTAGCTTTCTGTGGCTTCTCCCCAGCTGCCTGCGGTGAGGAGCCCACCAGTGTGCTGCTCAAGCTGGGGGTGCACAGTTGTCCCCTCTGCTGTGTCTATGGCAGAGCATTAGAAAAGCTTGATAAAATTAGCTGTTCAGACGCATGTTCCTCAGGATGCCGGGACAGGGGGACACCCAGTACAGCCAGTTTGACTCACGGAGAAGAATTAATGGAAACGCCCGGCTCCTGGAGGGAGGAAATTCCTTGAACAGCCTTTTCCTCCGTTTGTTGCGTGGGGAGGCTGACAATGGTCCCCGCGTCTGGCAGGAGCGCTGCCGGGCCGTCGCATGAATGCAGCACGCGCCGACAGACACCGAGTCTGCGGCACCGAGTGCTCAGGAAGGGCCCGGCACAACCGGGTGACCTGCCCTCCTGCGCCTCTCCTGCACAGATCGTGTCCCTGTGGCGGAGCAGAGCACAGCCCCGGCACCAGTACCAGTGGTGCTTTGCTCGGCCGTACCCTGGTGAGCACCGGGCTCGGGTCCGGGTGCTCTGAGCTGCCCACGGTGCAGCCCTGGAGAGCAGCAGCAGAGAAGGCAGCGCTGTGAGTGTGAGGGACCTGCAACGGTCAGACATTTGTACCTCAAACTGTCACGGACAAAAGTTTCATAACAATTAATTGCAGTTTTTCTTGAGCCCGCTGCGAGACGCACTGCTGTTAATGAAGCACGAACCTGCCAGAATGGCATCCAGGCTGCGAGCGAGGAAAAGTGCCTTTTCCACTCTAAAAATCCAATAAGCATGTAACTTTGTTTTTTGAAAGTAGCCTTTATTTATCAGGGATGCCGCTTGGACCAATAATTTCAATGTAATGAGACAAGAGGGACTATAAAGACCCTAACTCACAGAATCTTATCAATCACGTTATGCAAATGTTTGTGAGCAGGAAAGTCTGGGCGATCGTAGGATGTGCCGGCAGCAACCGCTGCAATTGGCGCCGCTTTCGGGCTGCCACAATCGTGGCTTCTTTCAGATCTGCTTTCTACAAGGAAAAAGTTGTCCGATGACGCATCGGGCTCCCCAGTCGTTTGTAGCTTTGGGCTAGGGGTGGATATGGGGAATCGGGGGGACTGTAGCATGGGTCAGGGTGTTGCTGTCCCTATGTGGGCTCATCCCAGCGCGGGGATGTCCCCATCCAGAGGGAACAGGCGGCCGCAGCGGGACTGTCACCCCTTGCAGAGCTGTGCCTCGCGGTGGGCAGCTGCTGGATGTGTGATCTAATGGTGGCTCTGCGTGACGAGCCACGGGTCCTGATGTGGACTGTGCCCTGCAACACTGGCACCCTTGTGCTTGTCCTGCTATCGTCCCCTCTCCCCAAACCATGCAGGGTGTTGAAGCACCAGTCCATCCCTCATCCTTTTTGGAGCTGGGAGGGTGGTCTGGTACTGGGGGTGAGGCTGTGACAAACCCACAGCTGGCCCTGGCACGGGGGGGTGTGCTTTGGGAAGATTGATGGCCCAGGGCAGGGGAGAGGGGGTGAGCAAACCCCACAGAGAAGTGGAAAGCAGCAGGAGAGCACAAAGCTAATGTGGAACCCATGGCGGGGAGGGGGGGATGTTCCGAGAGCATCCCCTTGCAGTTGTCGGGGTCCCAGCGTATAACACACCCCAGAGGCAGGTGGATTTGGTGGTTGCATCATCCCACTGGCTTCTATTTGGAGTGTTTGTCACACTAGAAATGGCTGTGATGGGAAAAGCAGCCGGAGCGGGAGGAAAGACAGGAAAGACACGGCATCCCAATCACCTGCAGCAGGGAGAGGGGGCTGCAGAACAACCCCGCTTGGCCTTTTTTGGAAACAGCCTGTTTGAGGCAGTTTGTGTCACTGTGAATGGTTTTGTGGGGATGTGTCATGAGTGGGTGAAACAGCTGAGTGTGGGACACTGTGCAGGAACAGGCTGAATGCTGGAAAACAGGTGACTGCCTCTGGAGCAAGTCTTACTCTGAAGCAGATTTTTCTGACCAAGGGCACTTCTGAAAAGCCTTTGGAGGCTTTTTTTGGAAGGGTCCATCCCAAGCCAGGTGTTAGCCCTGGAGTGTGGTCTTCTGGGAGGAGGGACCACCCTGCATCACCCTCTCCTACCCCAGCGAGGTCTCTGTAGCTGGTGCTGAGCCTGGGAGCGATGGGAGCATAGGGCAGGGGCACCCAGGGTGCTCTCCTGCCGCCGTCCTGGCCTCTCACCCTCCGGGATGCTGCGAGGGCTGCAGACATTTCTTCCACCTCCTGCTCTCGGGATGCCGGTGCTGCATCGTGCCTCCCCGGGTACGCTTGGGGAGCCGGAGCTGCTCTGCACACAGGGCATCACATTCCCCAACCTGGGGCTTCCAGGGAGACTTGCGTAAGCTTTGCCACGCTATAAATTATTAGAATTCTCCATTCTATTAAGTAATTTAAAGGTTTATTTCCAGTCTCCCTGACTTATAGGCAATTTGGAGTTTTTACTGTATGAAAAACAACTGTAGCTGGTCTATCCTTCTTCTGAATTGTTTTATCTTTCTTGCTCTAATAAGAGTCATGGGAATGTTTTTTCCTAAAGCAGCAGGTTATTAGAGGACATATTTATAAATAACCAGTCTTGGCTATTTTTAAGTATTTTCAACATAGCCTATCATGATAGTATGGCACAACCTGCAGAAAAACAGAGTCCAATTCCACTGCCAAAGCATTCATAACTCACTCCTGTTTCTTTGGAAGATGTGGAGCCAACTCAGAGTTCTTGGGCTGCTTGGCAGGAGTGCCAAGGGCCCAGTGAGCCCACCGCTCACTGTGGCTTGGAACCAGTCATTTTCTAACCCGATTTTTTCTGTTTGGCTATTGCAAAAGATTTACTTCTCCTTTATTGCAGAGAAGAAACGGTTGAGTGTGATTTACAGCTAAATTTGGTGAGGTCTTTCTGGGGACATCAGAGTTGCCACAGCAACCGTGGGTCAAACCCTGGTGCCGCTGGACTGGATGGTGGTGCCGCAGAGTAGCTGCAGACTCCAACAGCCGGCTGCCAGATCACCACTCGGGGAACTAAGGAGAGGTGCTCTTAAAACAGAACCTATATGAAATGACCTAAAAAGTATAACCCCCACTCCTCCAGGAGAATTGAGCATTTCAGACAAGAGAATTCATATTTACTTCATAATTTATTAAATTTCAGATCGCAATATGCAATAAATTATAGTCGCTCTAATAATAACGTTGTCAACAAATATCACCACGAAGTACTTGTCTAGTAGCTACTGTGATCTATACAAATAAGAACTGTAGTTACGATGTTTAGGGTTTTAGTCTTAACGGGAAATGAACAAAATATTAAGGAATTTCACAGTAAAGTCAGGGAAATATGTCATTATTATTGCTTTTGTGCAAACCGTCTACACTGCACACATACAGCTTGAGAAGGAGAAGGTACAGTTGCGTAGTGTGTCTCTAGAGCAAATTGCATTCCCTGAAGGCTGAACTTGCTGCACCCGTACGGCGCATTCACAGGCATTTTAACAAATGCAGAGTGATCCCTGATCAGCGGCTGATCAGTCTCTAGAGCCTCCCTCCCAGCCCACCACAGCGAGGTTTGGCCGGGGCTCGGACTTTAAGGCAACAAGTGTGTAAAGGCAAAGTCAGCAAACACCGAGTCCGTCAGAAGGTCTCGAGTCACATCCAGGCGTGGGGGGGTTCCCCCCACGGCTCAGTCCCGTGGCTGTCTGGAGCAGCCTGGCTGCATCCCGCTGGATGCTGCCCTCCTGCTGGGAGCCTCCAGCTGCCGTGCTGCCGTCTGCACCGGTGCTGCCGTCAGTGCCCCGGTGGGGCCGAAACCCTGCGGATGGTCTGTCACGTCCCCCATCCCGCCAGCAGCTCGTGGGGCAGTGGCACATGGGAGAGTCACAAACCGTCCTGTCCCAAAATGTTCGCCTCCATTTCTGCTCCCTTCACCTCTTCAGTGAACTTTAATGGAGTATTTCCGAAGTGTCAGGAACTGGAGCAGCTTGTCTTTCCTCCTCTGCTTTAGAGCCATTAACGCTCTCGTTTTCTCCTCCAAGTCCTGGTCAGTGGCGAGGATGATCTTGGCTCTTTCCTCTGCCTTCTTGTCCCCGGAGTTTTTGAAGAGCTTCTGTAGGGACTCTTCATTGATGCTCTCAAAGATGTTGGCCACGGCTTTCTTGCGCAGGGCTGTGTCGAAGCGGTAGCCGTGGACAGAGGGGCTCACTCGCAGGGAAGTGGACATGGCTGCAGTTCTGGAGCTTGTCTTTGCTTTCATCTACGTGGGGAGCTGCTGGGTTTGCCTCGGTCGGGTCAGAAGGATCTGTGCTGTGCTGGCTCCCAGGGCTGATATTTAAAGGCAGTCTGGAGAAAAAGCCGGAGGGCTCAAGTTACACTGATGAGATCACGATGATGTCAACGCTGAATAGTCATAGGCGAGTTTAACAGTTAAGTTGCCAACTTTCCTGTGCCGTGCAGCTGAGAGGAGTTTTCTGCTTCTGCGACAGGGACGTTTTTTCTTTGAGCCGCTGCAGAACAGGCTTCGTACAACTTCAAACACCACCGTGGGACTTTGCTGTAGTCCAGCTCAAAGTCTGCTCCTGGGCTGTTGCTGCATGATGAAGACGCTGCGTTCAGAATATATAACGTAATGTGCAGCTAAAACTGCAGGTGTGAGCTATTGCAATACTAGCGAGAGCAGCGAGCTGCAAGGAGGGAGTGCAGACCTGTCCTTCTCTATGTCTTGGTCAGACAGAAGTGCAGCAAGGCAGCGAAACCTGCTCAGGTTTGAGCATGGGATGCTTTGTGCTGCTTCCCAGGTGATGCAGCTCATCCTTAGTGCTCACAAAGATGTGTTTCCTAAGTGGCAAGTGGTCTACCAAAGGCCGATGATCCATAATCTCCTCTGAGGTGACTTTGCCAGGACTTTACAACCCATAGCCCCCAGCCACACAGGGCAATGCTTTCACTGGGACAGCAGGTAAGAACCCTCTGCCCCACTGAGCAACAGCTCTGAGAACTTTATTGCCCAGCTCCTGCCTCGGGTGTCCTTTTTCTTTAATTTCCAGCTCACCAGCACAGTTCCTCTGCTCCAGAAGAGTTTGTGCTTTCCACCCCACCCCCAGCCAACGCCAAGCCCTTGGGCTGGGAGGACTTGCCCTTAGTCATATGGATTAGCTTTAGGTAGTCCTGCAAGGAGCAGGGAGTTGGACGTGATCTTCCTTAGAGGTCCTTCCAACTCAAGATAGTCTCTGATTCTGTGACAGCCTCTCGCTGAGGATGTGGATGGGGCACAGCTGCCTGTGAGGGGCCAGCCCTGACCACTGGAGTGTCCCGCTGGGCTTAGAAACCTGGTACCCCTGAGCACAGCTAAATCTGGCCCAGAACGGCAGTGGATTCAAAAGTCACTGAAGGCCGGGGAGCTGGAGAGAAGTGTATTTTGGTTAAAAGTGGCCGGATGCTGCAGAGGCACTGTTTGGAAAATTAGTGGCTTGTTTACTGGCTGTGTTGATGACCCTGATTACTCATCCTCCTAAATAAGTCCAGAAACAGAAACTGACCAGTAGCCCCAGGGGCTTCCCTCATTTACTGGAGAGCTGTGGAGGTGATCTCCCACATTTCAGTGTGTGACCATTTTCCCATCTGGGATGTAGGGAATCATCCCTAAGTGCTGGGCATGCCCTGGCACAGCCCAGTGCCCGGCATCCACCGCACCCCGACGGAGGACGGGCTTTCCTCACGGCTGCCGGGACTTTGCTCCGGGCCAATGGTACCACCACGAGCTCTCCCTGACGGTTTTTTTCCGCCAGTTCCTCATCGTGGTCATTGTGTGGGTTACTTTTTACGAGTCTGCCCCAGTTTCTTTCGGATGTGCTGGCTGTTACGTGCTTTAGAGTATAAACAACTACTTTGCAAAACCCTGTGATTCTCCTTCTGCCAGAAAGACTCAAAACCCTCTCCCTTTGCTGTAGTCGTGCCGACTTTGTGAGAATTACACATCAGCCGCTGTTTGCTCAACATTTGCAGGGCTGGTAAATCCGCCCTGAAAATAGGATCTTTTTGATGTGGTTGGCTCGTGGGTCTCTGCCTTTGGAAAAGCCTCATGTTTTACAGACTCCTGTTAACCTGGAATAGGAGGGGGAGAGCAGGAGGAGCAGGGACCACGCTCACCCCCTCCTGCTCAGGTGCAAAGAGCTGCCTGGAGCTGTGCGTGAGGGGAAAACCCGCTGTCAAATGGTCTGGCTGAAACGCTGAAGGTACTTGGCTTCACTGGACAGATAACACAGTTTCAGAGAACGTGGGGCAAAAAGTAGCGCCAGAAGATCAGCCGTGATCCCGTGGCTGATGAAAATGAGCCCTGCTTTTGTTTGCCCTAAAACAAGAGCTGAGGCATGTTAACTTGTGCTGGCCTTCGCCGCTCCTATTGCACATGGAATCATTCTGCAGGTATTTGCAGAGACGGGGCTGGGAGAATAAATTAGCAGCATTTGTGAAAGATACAAGCTCAGAAAAGTATCTGCCATGGAAACCGAGAATAAAGCTGATGCTTTAGGAGTAAGACATCAGGAAGCTGCCAGGATGAAGCGTGTGTTTTCTTGTGAGCTCATCTTGCACTGAGCAGCAACAAATGTCTTTGCCCCTTCAAGCTTCTCTGCCCACTTTGTATAAATTTAGTTGCGTTCAGCTCTGAGAGATGAAACATGCCTCGGCTGTTTTTTCCAGTAATTTTTGTTTGTATCAGTCTTTTAATACAGCTTTCCCAGTAATGCCTAGGAGGAATTATTCATGTGTTGGACTCTAGTGAAACTTCAGACAAGATGTGATTTCTATCACAGCTCTCCTGCTATTATTGTATAATTGCTTTGTGAACCACAAACGCTCCGTTTCACACAGTAATGGGAGGGTGAATTCCTGTCCCCACCGTCCCTGCAGAGCAGCTCAGCTACAGCCCTAACTGTGCTCTGCTTCTCATGATGGGATGGGCTCGGAGCTTCCAGCTCCAGGGGCTCTGCTGGAGGGAGAAGTGCAGGTTTGTGCCCAGCTTTGGGGTGCAGGGTCCTTCTGCGGCACCGGGCAGTGCCTCTTGCTGAGCATCCCACAGGCACCTTGTCCCAGGTCCTGGCCATGAAGGTTTTGAAGCTGAAACACTTCTGATTTATTGCAGGCTAAACTGAGCCTCTGGGTCTTGCAATCAGAGCAAGCAGTTGCTAGAGGGAAGGGTGGAGGGGAGGTTTGGGGAAGGGTAGAGGGAAGGATTGAGGAAAGGTGGTGGCTCAGGGGCCAGGTCTGCTCTCCGCTGGCAATGCAGAGCGTGTTGAAATAGACCCAGAGGCATCTCCCTCTCGGAGGATCCTGCCCGTCCCTGCTGCCCCATCATAGGAGCCGGGCGGGTAAAGCAGGCAAGGGGGGAAGCCCCCAGCCCCTGAAGGATCTGGCAGCCTGGAGAGCAGGAGCTGGATTGAAGGCCAGGGCTGCCCTCCCCAGCAGGGGCAGCTGGAGCAGCCGGTGCCTTTCCCGCAAAGTCTTGCAGAGAACTTAGTCCACATTTATGTAACTGTCCAAAATCACTCCAAAGAAGGTAATCTGGGATGCCTTTGCATTTTGCTAGGGCATGTTTTGCATAGTTTTCCTTTCGCTAGCCTGTCTAAGCCTGCGCCGCTTGTAATACCCCACTGGCACTGAAGATGCAGCAGTGCCCGGGGAGAGCATCGGTGCTGCCGGGACCTTCCCAGCTGTGGGTGAAATAGCCAGAGACTGAGTCTTTGGAAGGGCATCCAGAAGGCACAGGATAGGAAAGGTAAATTATTGCCTTAAAATAGACATACGTGCCTTGTCTTTAGTTCATTCAGTGGAAAATCTAAGAATCTGAATTGCCCAGGAACCTCAGGCCATCCCTTCTCTTCCCGTCCTTTCCCTCGCTACGTGGGCTCGACCTCTGGCTCTGGAGAATCCCTGCCTTTCTCAGGAGCCAGAAACGCTGCTTCTTATGTTTGTGCTCTGCTGGGAAATGTGTCTGAGATGGAGTGCTCTGTGGCAGACACAGCTGCCGGATGGCTGTAAGGTCAAAGAGGAACCAGTTCATCGTGTTCCTCGTGGAATCCAAATTCCTGGGAATTTGTCAGACATCCAGGTCGTGCGAATGGCAGCGCTTGCCCCAGCTCTCCAACCTGCCCGCAGCCTCTTCCCACCGTGGCTCATGTGTCTCTTTCTGTACTGAACAGGCCCCACCTGGGCTTTTCTGTTCGTTTGGTGGTTGGTTGGGTATTTCTGGGACTGTTGTTTCTTTACTAGAGCATCTGGGAACACTTGTCCCAGATCTCACGGCAGGATGCTGTGCCCTTTGCTTACAAAACCCAAGAGCTTAACTTGGCTGCACGTGTTCTCTGTGACTTGTCCGGTGGTCCCCGGTTCAGATGCGTGGTACAGTGGGATGTATTTTCATGGCAGTTCTGCTGCAGCTCTGTTGCTGGCAAGTAAAGCCATTTCTCAGACAATCCTGCTCACGCAGCTGCCTGAAAAACAGAGGAAAAGTCATTGGTTTTCAGACAACAGAAGACGTGATTAAGCTGGTTAAATTCCATCAGAAAAGTTTTTAACAGAGAAAAAAATTTGCACCGTGTCTATTTAATACATTTCTTTATCCTACCTATGAAAACTAAATGAGATGCTGGCTTCTGAGCTGCTAAAACAGGCACTGTTTTATCAGGCGTAGTCTGCACGGTATTAATTCTGTGCTCCAGCCTCCGGCAGTTGAGGTGAGCAGGAGTCTTTTTTATTAATGCCTGTCACTCATCTGCAGCCTCGTCTCCCTCACCGGTAAGCTGCGCATCTGCTCTCCGGACACGTGGGAAAACCAGCAGCAGCCGAGCTGGTCCCACAGCTGGGGTGATAGGAATCTGTGCAGCTCTCTCACCACTTTCGGGGCAGCCCAGGCTGAGTTAAATGGAGGAAGAGATTGCCATGGTGTCGATGCGGTAAGAGGAGTTGGTAAAAAGTGCTGGGGCTGCAAAGGCAGAACCCATCCTTGGCCCTCACTGATACTACCTGCAGGTTCCTGGCAGCGGTGTCCTGCATCCCTGGTCAGTGACACCAAGGGCACGGGTTGGACTGGCCTGAGTGAGGGGACTGTGGGAAGAGGGAACCAGAGCTTTGCAGAGCAGCAGCGTCCTGCACTGGCCCAAGGAACCCGCTGAAGCTGCCCGGCTGCAGACGGGAGCCAAGCATCGGTCCGTGCACGGAGACCATATAAGAGTAAAGTCTGTGGTGTTACTGATAATGAATGACTCCTCATTTCTCATAAATTCTCTGCTAAATGTACGATCACCGAGTTAATAATGCAGTGCAGGACATAATGAATAGCCAGTTACAGTAAGTAAATCATGCCTGTTAAGAAACAGAGCAGAAACAGAAACTTCTGGCACTTTTAAAAGGCAGAACCCTTTTAAAGAAGCCCTGTGTTCAGCAAAGCTGAGCAGAGGACACATTGACTTCTGGCATGAAGTCCTTGCTGTCACGGGGGGCTGCAGAGGCTGGGGATGAGCAGGGGAGCCTGGCTGTGTGCGGAAGCCACGGGTGGCTTCTCCTGTTGCTTGAGGCTTCCCAAAGCCATCTTGCAAAGGGAAACACAAACTGTGGTGCTCCCCACTTGTAGTGGGAGATGACGACTGGAGAGGCTGGTGGCAGATTGCCAGCCAGAGCAGGCAGTACGGCTGGAAGCCTTGTTAGAAAGAGAAAAGCCGTGTCTAGCGGGACGCGGGCGGCAGCAGCAAATTATGTGCTCGGAGCACGTTGGTCAGGGTAGACCTGAGTGGGTTTGCTGGAGCCCAGCCGGTCACAGGAGGGGGCTGGGGTCACCCCGCAGCTGCGCTGCTCCGTGCAGAGGGTGCCGTGTACCAGCAGGACCGGCGTCTTGAAATGGCACCTACCCATGGCGTTTGCAGACCGGCTCACCGTGTCCTGCCATTTCCACAGGAGTCAGGGAAAGCGTTTTAATATCCTGACTTCAGCATCTTCCTCCCGGGTCAGCAAGACTGAGCACGGCAATGAAAGTTTAGACTTTCCAGCACGAACAACCTTTTTCTTTCTCTGCTGAATTTCCTGTTTGATCTTCCTGAAGGTCCCCAAGTACCCCTCGCTGGAGAAGGGTGAAGGCAGAGCTGTCTCCAGCTGTCAGACAGCTCATTGTCTGGGGCCGAGGGGATGGGCTCACGGGAAATCCTGCCTTGGGGCTGGGACGAGGCGCTGGCTTGGGTCATTGTCACAGCCCAGCCCACGGGCGACAGTACCAGACACACGTACCAGGGCTCAAGTGCCCCCCTCATCAGGGCTCTAATCTCTGCCCAGCCGCTTCCTCTACTGCAAAAGGGGTGGCAGACAGGATGCGTCTTTGTACTGGGGGGCCCTCGGTGCCCCCCATTGCCGCCGGAGCCTCAGGAGCTGCAGTGACCGAGCCCCTTGCGCTTCAGAGGCAGTTTTCAGTTCTGATTTGCAAAATGCAGTGCTGGTTTGTGATCCACCCAGAAACAAACTAAAGAGCAATTCCCCTGGTGAGGAAAAAAGCACCCGCTTTGTGCAGAGGGAGCTGAGCCAGGTCCTGGCTCAGAGGAACAGGCTTTGCTAGCAGAAAACCTGCAAATTTGGTTTTCGGTTCCTTAATCTTGAGCTGAAGCAAAACGGGCACGTGGCAGAGGTAGCTCCTGTCCCGGCTGGTTCTGGGGGAGGGCAGCGGGTATTTGGCAGCGGCGTGCAGTCGAGGCTTGGGGATATGTAGCCAAGTAACACTGGGAGAAGAAAACTGGTAATTAGAGCCGAGGGAACACCCAGCCTGCGCCTGTGGAGATTTATCAGGAAATCAACTTGATATGTAAATTGTGTGGGAGATTAGCTTGAATTGTGGTGTTATCAGCCTTGTAGTTCATGCCTCCAGTACCAGAAGAGTTCCTCGGAGAAAACAGATGGTGTTTGCCTCCCATCACCCTCTCTCGTGGCCTGACAGCTTTCTCTTTGTAGCTGCTCGAAAAGCAATTTCTGCCACCCTCCTCCCGTCACCGCAGCCATCACCAGGGCGGCTGCAGCAGAGACCTCTGCAGGGCCCTGCCTGCGGCAGCCAGACCACAGAGGCTGGGAGC
>JAAGNO010000897.1:9670-42837 GCA_033439905.1 Ceryle rudis
CAGGGCTGTCCAGGGCTGTGCCAGGCTGCCCAGGGCAGGGGGGGAGTCCCCGTGACCCCTGGAGGGGTTTCCAAGCCGTGGAGATACAGTTCTGTGGTTCTCTGTATACCTAGCACAGCGAGCCATCTCGCGTTTAGTGCAGGACTGTGTGATGCCCCAGGACCAGTAATTAATTGCCCTGGCACTAGAGGTGCGGGTGGTACAGACCCGCTGTGTTCGTTAGCACCCGCCCCTCATGGTGGGCAGGTTTGGGGGGATGTTCTGGGCGGTGCCTGCCGGGAAGGGTGGTGGTGCCCGTCCCCGGTGCCGGGCTCTGTGGCACAGCAGAGTCGAGCCATGGCAGGATGGAGATGCTGCTCTGGGCCGGGGCCGGACACCCGGCTGTGGTTCTCCAACCAGAGTTGCAGCATTTACCCGCCGCAGGCTCTGCTTTTGCCTTCTCGCGGCCGTGGTGCGGCTGAGCACCCGTAATGGGAGGTTTCACCGTGGTTCCCAGCAGCGATACAAGTTGTTTCCTGAAACGCCTGGAGATTTTAGTCATTTTGTGAAATAACTGGTTTCATAATTCGTCTGTAACACGTACGCTGAGCCGGCGCTCGGCTGACAGACTACCACTGGTTGCTCTTTTCTCCTGCAGCTGAGGCAGCTTCTCTTTCCTCATTCTCCCAGATTAAAGTTTCTTCTCCCTACAAATGTTATAAAGTTTGCTGTTTAGCTACAGACAGTTGCAAATGATAAACAAATCGATATTCGTTAATGTTGTGATGCACTCGCGTCTATGGGATACGCACGGAATGATTTATAGAGTACAGCATTTCAGGGCTGACCCTTGCAGGTCTCAGAAAGCACTTAAAAAATAAATTTACCCTGGCCTCTCTCACCCCATTTCAAAAAGGGTGACAAAGATGAAGTAATTTATAAGTCACACTTTTATTAATGCTTTTAACTTTCATATACTTGGCTTTCTTGCCCTCTGAGCAGCTAAGTGCAGCTCTTGGTCGAATGGTAACCTTCGGTGCTTTGAGGGGGGTTTTGTACAAATGATCAACTCATAAATAGGTGCTGTGCTCCGCATTATCCTGCCATAAATTCACAGGACCTTTCAAGTACATCAAGAAAGAGCAACTCGAACTCGGCGTTGTGCGCTTGGGTTTACAGACTAATGCAGTACTAATGAGCAGCTGGGCAAAGGGTTTCAGAGCACGGCTAATGCTTTATGTGGTGATACCGCGCGGCCGGGAGAGCCCCGCGAGGCAGGAGGGCGGTGGACGCGGCAGCCCAGCCGAGTGACTTCCCCTGCGTGGCTCACGTCGCCGGCTTACGGGGAAGTTGTGGGGAGTAGAGGGAACATGAGCTAGATTAGAGTGTATGAACTAATTAATCACTAATTATCACCCTTCTGATTATAAGTATTGCTGGAAAAAAATCCTGTAAAAAGAGAACCATATACAGATAAACTTCAGAACACTTTTCCTGGCGGGTTCTCATTGCTCAGTGCAGCTCTCACGACAGTGCTGCCCAGGCCCCCAGGCAGCGCTTGTGTCACTGCTTCCCAGCATCTCCAGAGCCTCTTCCATGAAATCCCCGCACCTTTGGGAAGAGTTGGGGGCCAATGCTCATCTGAATGGAAAAATGCGCGTAGAAAGCTGCCTCTGCCCCCCGAGCAGATAACGGTAACAGAAATGAATCGTTCCCATTCAGCTCTTCACAGTTAATACTAAAGATAACCAAGCCCAGGAGCACACCAGGCTGCACGGGGGAGCTCACTCCGTGAGGGCGGGAAGATCTGCTTATACACATCTTCTGTCTTCTTGGTGAGCCCCCCAACATGAGCGAACAGGGGCAGCCTGAAAGCCAGGAAATTCCTCTGAAACACAAGAAAAGTCTTCACTGTGAGGGTGGTCAGAGACTGGCACAGGCTGCCCAGAGACAATGGGGAGTCTCCATCCTTGGAGATTTTCAACTGAGCATGGTCCTGGACCCCCTCTCCTCTGGGTGACCGTACCCGAGCAGTGAGATGGGACCAGATGACCTGCAGGCATGCTTTCCAGCCTCGATTCTGTGACTCTGTAATCAACCCTCTGCAGCAAGTTTTATGGGGGTTGATTTATTCCAAGGAGACAATCCATTTCCAACTGGAAGCATCATTAGGACTTGTTCAGACTTGAGGAGGAAGAAGGCTTTATTCAGCTGCGGCTGAGTGACGCAGCAAGCAGCCCACTCTGCTGGATCTTCTGAGAGCTGAGGGTTGGCCACTGATGTAAGATGTCTAATTACAAGCAATGAGGAAGAGAAGAGCAGCAAAGACAAGAATAGCTCACTATTTTTCAGGAAGCAAAGAAGAATCACACTTAGAAGTTTCTCTGGTGCAGGTCTAGTGTTTAAGCCCAGTGCATATAAAAAAAAAAAAAGCTCATTTTGAACTTCTGGAACATAGAGATTCCCCCAGTCTTACCGCTGAAGCTTCTAGAAGGTGTTTTATAGCAAACACCTGCTTCTGGGGTGAGGAGAGCAGCCTCACCTAGCCCCTCTGCCCACACAAGCATCAGCTGCTGGAGCACAAGGGCTGATGAGCTCTGCATTACCCAACGCTGCACAGGAGGAAGGCATCGGGCAAGTTATCAGAGAGGCCTTATGGGTAGGAGGGAGCCAATAAAAGGGCAAGGGTAGAGCAGGGTTTTTTTTTTTTAGTGTGAGAGGCACAGGAGTGGCAGAGAGAAGGAGCTGCTCTAAGAGGAACAAGGTATGTTTGAGTTTCCACCTCTGGTTATCTGGTTAAGCTTCTCTGTAGTTGCAGGAGTCAAAGGATGGCTTTAATTAGGTGTGTCTCTAATGAAATGACCTTGTGCCGCGTGAGTGGTCGCAGCGCGAAGCGTTTGGGTGGAGTTTTCTGTTCTTAGGTGGACTGTCTCTGGGACCTGGGGCCTGTTGCTTTGCAGTCAGAGTCTTCAGGAAGCTTTTTGTAGATTGGTGGGGTGGAGCTGATGGTGGCTGTGACTTCCTGAGCCTTGTACTAGTGAAAGAGCTTATCTGGGCAAATACCCATGGTAAATCCCCCTAAACCTGCTATTTTGTCTCCTTTTCCCCACCGCGCCAGTGGGAGGTTTGGTTTTTTCCTGGCGTTGTTTTCACCGTACGGCTCAGAAATGCAATGTGTGTGCTCAGGTATCGCTTGCACCTGGCGGCTCTGAGAACCTGCCTCGAATCAGCTCTGAAGGGGGGCAGCTCCTGGCTGGGCGACCAGCAGAGGATTATGGCTTTGGCTATACGATGTAATGAAAGTACACTTTAGCTTTACTTGAAAGGAACTTGTCTTTGCGCATAAGACTTTCATTATTGGTACAGTGAAAGCTATGTTGGATTTTTGACTTGATTGCAGAGAAACTGTTGCTTCAGAAAGCTATGGCTTTTGAAAAGAAAATCTCACATGAAAAGCTGCATGAACTTTAACTAATTTAAAAAAAATGTACATAGAGGCTTGTGTAATAAAATATTTGAAGGCTGGGCAAAGCAGCATGGGTAGGGACCGTTTGAATGCATTGATTACTTTTTTTCTGAATCAGATCCATCTGTCAATTACCCTGGAAGAGATGGGGGGGGGGGGGGGAAGGGCTTTTGCTTCGCTCTAAGTATGTAACGCAGTGCATGGGAAAAGCAAATTCCCTGTATTCAAACCATATGCCCGGTCTGAACCCGGGCACTGCCTGGTCTGTTATTAATGAATCTCGTGAAGTCCGAGATCAGTTTGGAGTGGCCTCTGCCTGCGGTATCTGGTGGCCAGGATGAACTGCTCGAGGTGGCTGAAGGGTTGTGGCAGGCAGCAGGTGGAGGTTGGTGGGTTTTTGAACACAAGTGGCTTTTCACAAGTGCTGTTTCTCAGGTGCTTGGTGTTTAAAAGCCGAAGGAGAGAGGTGGATTTGGGAGTTTGTGACTTACTGACACTTCATGCAGTTATAACACTTGATTCGTCTTTTCTGGCTAGTTAATGACAGCAATGGGCTATAACAAGCTGCTGGGAAACTCTTCAGTCTTCCTCTTTGTAATGAGTAGATGATAGAGAAGAAATCACTGAGCTAGAACCTTTGCAATGCTCCTGTTCTGCTCTTCCTCTTCCACCTGTTGGGGTCACTCTGTTTTTTGCAGTGGCAGTTTGATCAGCACCAGTGTGTAACTTACAGCTTTGCCGCACGTGGTTGTACAAGAGCTGTACTCTGCAAACACTGTCCTGTTGGGTGGAAGGACCCTGGTCTTGGCTGTAGAGGCTCTGTCCTGCTCAGATTCTCAGGAGACTTGTGCCGTTCTGGGGT
Source organism: Ceryle rudis (assembly GCA_033439905.1). Taxonomy (NCBI): domain Eukaryota; kingdom Metazoa; phylum Chordata; class Aves; order Coraciiformes; family Cerylidae; genus Ceryle; species Ceryle rudis. Next base: position 13,978 of record JAAGNO010000897.1, read on the forward strand.
CTCCCGAGGACCTGCCCTGCCACGGACTGTGGAGCTGAGGCTGGGGTGGGCCGAGAAGTGCCGAAGATGCCGCCTGCTCTGATGTGGGGCACATCAACTGGGCAGCTTCAGGCTGCTGATTGCGTGAAGGTACTTGACCATGAGTGACAATCTCTAGGTGACTATCTGAAGGAGCTTTTTCTTCTGTTATCTCTCATACCAAAAAACCCCCCCCGCCAGCCCTGAAACGAAGCGGTGACCCTTAAATCTGAATGTCTCCCAATTTATCTGTTCCAGTCTGTGTGTATCAATACGTTACAATACAAGCCTTTGTATTTTAAAGCCGCCTATTCTAGGAGATCTCAGTGTAATTCTGCTGTTAATAATTTAAATGATGAAGTAGACTCGGTGAGAACAATAACCGTGAAACAGATGGAACTGTGTGCAGTGTAGGGCATAAATCCGTGAAAACTCAAGGCTCTGCTGTTGAGCATCCGAGTGGATTAGCAGCCACAGGAGAGCTGCGGGTGGAGGCAGGCGCTGCCACCAGCCAGGCCCAGGAGCTCTGTGAGTTCCAACCTCTGATCTCTCCTCTTCATTTTGTTGGGAAGAAACCCAACAGAGCACCCACGCACAAAACCAGCAACAAACGAAAGTCGGTAATGCTAGAAACAAAGCTGTGCCTTTTCCTTCTCTGTGCTGTTCTCTCTGTTTTGTTTTGAATCTGCTGTTGGAGAAAATTCTCCCTTCCTCAGTGATGCTCTTTTTGTGTGCAGGGGTAGGTCCTGCTTGATTCAGTTTTGGTTTAGTGGAGCACAGGGATGGGGCAAGTCTTTTGGCTCACATGAACTGACAAACTGAAGTCAAATTGGTACAGTCTCCAGTTTGTAAATTAGAAAAGTTTGAAGCCTGGGTAGAGCCGGGAACTCCTGAACTCACTTCTTACAACTGTGTGTATTTCTCTGGCTACTACAAAACGTGTGGTCTTCCCATGTGCCTCAGCTGGCCTCTCCTCATACCAGTGACCTGCTTGACAGATGCTGGATGAAGAGGGAAGGTGGCTCAGTGCTTCCTTAGCACAACACCAAGATGCTGAGGCCACAGTGAAGAGGCACCACAACCCAGGATCTTTTGATTGGCTCTGTTGGCGTTTTAGGAGTTGAGAAATGGAGCAGGAGAACGGTGAGCTCTCATTAATGAGCATAACTGGTACCCACGCGTTGTTAGGAAGTGTGGTGGGATCACTGGTGTGATGGCACGAGAACGGGTTACTACTCCTTGGGGAATGACCCAAGTGGACAAGGAGACTTGGTCAGAGGTGGTGTTACGGCAGTGTGATCTCGGGTGGCTGGAGACGGCTGTTGCTGCAGGTGTGATGGCTTTGGTGAAGTGATGTGAGGGAGTGGGGCGTAAGCTCTGCTGGGGGATGTCTCAAACCACCCTGGTCTCTGCAGAGCCGTGCGGGTGTAACTCTGCCAGGTTTGGTTTCTGCCCCATCCCATTCGGCGCTGCCAGCCGTGGGCTCACCCGTTTCATCTCGGTGGGCCTGGCCACCCTCTCGTCAGGACTGTGCTACCCCGTGGGAAGGCTTGTGTCTGTTACAGCCCTTCAGCACCCAATTCACCCGAGGGGTTTCAGTAACAGGCCTTTTTAAGGAGTACATTGCCATCAAAATAAAATTGACAACTTCTTGTGTTTTCCAGAAATGATTTTTGCCCTCGGTGCTGCTGTTTCTTGAAGAGAGTTGCGTAGTGGTTTCTTTAGGTGTCCTCTGTATCTGGTATTAAGATGACGAATTGGGTCTCTGATTTCCCTGCTGCCCCCCCTGCTCATTTTGTCCAGACATGTACCCGTCGTCTTCTAAAGCCCACTTACATAAGTCTTCCTCACTCATTTCTGTTGCTGTTATTGCTCTCCTGTGGATTAGTGCTGCAAAACACCTTTCCGCATAGTAGCCAAAATGAGGCAATTATTTTTTTTAAAAAAGCCCGTTCTGCTGGTTTCTGCTGGTTTCTGCTGGTTTCCTGCTACATTTAGTAACAGCCTTGGTCGAATTGACCGTTTTGCTGACCCTTTGAGCAGGACTGTGTGCTGGGCAGCTGGTTCTTGTTGCACTGTCTAGCTCTGGATTCCTCAGCTTGCTTCCTGAGCAGTAAGTGCTGCAGCCACATCTTGCCCAGCCTCAGATTCTTCCTGGTCTGGCTGCCCTGTAGCCAGGCTCTCCTGCCTGGGCTCAGGTCACGTCTCCTGCCATCTCGGAGAAAATTGTCTCGGACTCAGTGGGATTTTAAAGCCTGGCCAAATCTCTGCAGCCTCCACCTTCAAAGGGTTTGCTCCGGCTGGCAGCGGCCGAGCAAAGCTGTCCAGTAATTGCCTCGGAGTGGCCGGAGCAGCGGTTCATCTGGGCACGAGCACGGAGAGCTTGGACGTGTCCCTCTGATCTTATTGTTCCTGGCTCGGATGCCAGATCAGTGTGAGGGAGAAGGGAAAGCATCGGTACTTAACTGGACAGGGGAGGCAGGAGCAGAGCTGGGCAGTAATAGCAGAGGAGGTGAGGAGGAGCCAGTAAGGGCAGGAGAGGCAGTGCCGAAGCCGGAGGGTGGGAAGGTCAGATGTGCAGGAGAGGTGGGAATAGAGGAGCAAGGGCTAGGAAATGGTGGGGAAGGAGGAGCAGATGCAGGTGCCGCTCTGTTTGGCTTTGGAGGAGTATGCTCATCACAAAGTGAACCAGTGCTCCCCAGAAGCCAACTGATTTCACATGTGGGAAAGCATCACAGGGCTATGATGCGCCAAGAGGCGTCAGGCTGGATCTGTTGCTGGCGTCCTGCTCTGCTCCCTGGGGAGCAGGAGCCATCCCCGTGTCTGCCTTGCTGCTGCTGTTCAGGCGTGTTTTCGAAAACGCGAGACCAGAAAATGTTCGTGCTGACCCAGGCAGCCGTGCCTGGGGGAGCACAGTGGCTTGGTGGTCCACAGGACATCAAATGTCAGCTAAAGAATACTGTTTTCCCATGTCATTTCTTCACTGTTGTGTTTTCCTGCTCCCGAAGTAGGTGCCGAATCATTCCTTGAGTTCTAGCCGTGCGTCAAGGGCTGTGCCTCATCAGAGGTAACTGATGGTTCAGGTGAAATTATCACATCAGGGTTGCAAACTCCTGTTCCCTAGTCATCTCTTTCTGGGAGAGCAGAGGACAGCAAACCAACAGGACATTCCTTCAGTGCAGAGATAACCAGTGCTGCTCCTGGTACTCGGTTGTGGTTGTATCTGGTTTGCAGCTGATGCACAATGCAGAGCTTCAGGAAATAAAAGTGGCAGCAGTTGTGGTGGGTTTCAGTCACTGGTGACAGTCCTCAGAGTTCACCTTCCTCGCGTTCACTGATACTGGTATTGCAGGAGGACCCTGAGTGATCTCAGGGGGTCACCTGCCTTCCCCTCCTGGGGAAGACCAGGCTGCTTCCCAAGTGTTCTGCTGCTGTCTCTTGTGCCTGGTGCCTCAGAGGAGTTGTAAATGGTAATGGCTTGGCCACCAGACTCCCCTCCAGCAAGCGAATCTCGTAGTTCAGGGTAGTACTGCACCTCTTAATTAGCGTGTGTACTTAGCACAACGTGCTGCACGGCTGGGCTGTTAAACGCGGGGCTTGTATTGCAGATTTTCCTGGTGTGTTACAGTGGCGGGGTCTTTAGACCACGTAAGTGTGGAGGGACAGGGTCGTTTCTTCCCATCCAGCCCTTGTAGTGTGCTGCCCCAGCTCTCCCGGCCGCAGGCTGGCTCAGCCTCTGCTCTGGCTGCTCCTGGGATTTGACAGCGAATCTTTGAAAAACAAACAAAAAAAAACCCCACGAACCACCACCAAACCCTGAATATTAACGGTTTCAAAGAGGGCTAAAACAACCTCAAAAGCTCAGAAACGGGAGACCGAGTAGAGAACCCCAAAGTGAGTGTTTTGGGGGACAGTGTCGTGCTTTCCGAGCACCCAAGTCGTGAGCTCGCATGCGTAGAAGTGGGTCTGTGTGCCCGGCGGTCCCGGGGGTGGGTGCTGTCACTAGCTGCTGCAGATGAGGTTGTCAAGTCTGGTTTAAATTAAGCTGGGGCAGATGGAGAGTTGAGCTGAACTCCTGTGTGCAGCCCCTCGCTCCCCTCTTCCCGCGCCGCGGCTGCCTGGCCCAGCGCCGGCTCCGCAGAAAGACGCGTTGTTAATAATGAAATTGTGATTATAAGAGGATGAGAGATGAGGTGGGATTTGCAAATTGCTTAAAATTATTGCGCTTAATTATAGCTAGACCCATTAAGCAGCTAAGAGAGGCTCCCTCCCTGTGCGCTGCTGGTTTCGTTAGCTGGCTTCATCAGGGTCCCTGTCGCCCTGTCCCACTCGCTGCCCTTCGTGAAGCCCCCCCCGCAGCGCTGCCCGACAGAGCGAAGTTTTGCAGGACTCTGCGGATGTGTCCCGGAGCCGGCGCTGCCCTGATGTCCTTGTGGAGCGATGGGATCTGGCCGTGACATTTCATTATGCTGATTTTAACTGGCGTGAGTAAAACTTGTGGACAGGCTCCAGTCTTGTGAGGGGGAGGAAAGAGTTGAAAAAGCAAACCATAAATTAAAATAATAACAGTATGGGCCAACAAACAGCACACGCATGTACAACAGAGTCGCCCTAATAAATACATTCACTTTGATTTACGGTGTTGTGATAATCCATACCGTCATCCTCTCGGTAGTTGGGAGGGTTTTTGTGTGGTGATGAAGGACAAAATCAATGTTGGGTCTTTTCATTCTTTTAATAAGAAGAAAATAATTCCCCCTCTGTGTTCTGCCAGTCTTGGGACTTGGCTTCCAAACCCATATAAATCTGTAAAAACGTAACAGTGCCTTCAGATCTTCATCCTCCTGCTCCTTTCTGGAGGAGGATTTTCCTGAAGATGCTTGAGCTTTGGCTCAGAACCCTGCTTGTTCCAACCACCTTCCCCTTCCCTTCCTGCTAGCTCAGGCAGCGACGGCCCCTTGTCCTGCGACTGGGAAGGGTGGTGGGCCTGTGCTGAGGGACTGGGTGCTGGAGGGGGCAGCTCTGCCAGAGCGGCAGGGCCAGCTCCTGGGTGAAGAGGAGGGAGAGGAGCACAAATGTTTATAACTTTCTAATGTAGCAGTAAGGGTACCAAAATGTCAGCGATGCCTGGGGAGCGGGTGCTGATCTGGTGGTGCTCACTGAGCCAAGCGTTAGTGAGACGTGACCACCGCGGCCGTGAGGGGCAGTGAGAAGTCAGCTGACTAAGGCACAAAAGATTCGGGGTGAGATGTGAAGTGTGGGCGTGACTATTGGAGGTGCTGCAATGTCCCTCGCCCTTCTCCAGCCACAGCAGCAGCTTTGTTCTTCGGTGGGTTGGCGCTCTGCCTCCTGAAACAGGCCCCTGTGCGCTGGGGAAGCCCGGCCCGGCGGTCTTGGCTGCCTGTGGCTGCCTGGCTGGGCTTCCCCAGCCCGCATGGGATTTTCCCTGTTCCTGGGGATGTGTCTTGTGGCTTGGAGGGCAACTGCCACGAGCCTTTCCAACCTATGGCAGCACCCGCAGCCTGCCCAGCGCGGGCAGGGCACGGGCTTATGTCCTACGGTGCCCACCAGAGAGAAAACCCAGCTGGAGGTGAAGCAGGGCTGGTGGCACACAGGTTGCTTGTCTATATTTCATTTAGTCTTAAACGGTGGTGAATACTTGATTCTCTTGAAGTTGTAAATAACACACCTGAAACGGTGATAAGAATAGGACAGACCTCCCGGACCTGTAAGAGAGAGTTACTCATTGCTAATACGCAGGGGTTTGTTTCTCATTACGGGTACTCTTGGCAGGAGATTTAGAAAACACTCGTTAAATGGATAAAAATATGCATAAAATTTATTGGAAAAATTATTGATAAAAATCTATTAGCAAATAAAAGTTACTTGTAATGTTTTAGTATCGGCCTCATCCTCAACATCGTGTCATATTCCTGTAAAGTCATGGTAGTGATCTCAGAAAAGCTTTTCCGGATATAAATCAGCCACTGTAAAACCCCTCCTTTGCCTGCCCTCAACCAAGGATGTTTAGAACAGTGAAACATATAAACTATTTTCTTCTCCATGGAATTAGCTGATGAGTAATTTAATGTATGCTTTGTGGTGCATTATTGTGAAACAGATTTCATTATCTTTAAGTGCATTAGCTGATATTCGAAATTCTATGAAAATGAGAGAGAGCAGCTCCGTGAACCGGTGTTCCGCAGCGCGGGCACGGACATCTACAGCCAAACAGCACACCTCTTGTAGCACAGCCCTGCAACAGCAGTTTAAGTTTGTGTGTAGAAAACACTGTTCTTTCCAGATAGAATTGTCAGGCTATACCTAATAAATAATTTCTTTGCAGTGTATTTTTTTCACATGGGAGAAAAAGAAACATTTTTTGGTTGCTAGAAGTAGGGGTGTACAGTGTTACCCTGCAGCAAAGGCTCCGAACGGCTTTGGCTGCTGCTGGAAGGTGTGTGTGCTATGTGTGTGTAGCAGGGAAGGCTATCTCACATCCGAAGTTTCAGGAGTGGGAGGGCAGAGTGTGGACAGGTGGGATCCCTCCCCGCAGCCTTCACAGTGCAGGCAAACCCAGCTGGGCTGGGGGGACCCCTGACACTGCATCCCACGGGGACAGGCAGAGGGGTTCCCCTCGCCATGGGTACCACTGTGCTTCTGGCACCTAAAAGATCCTTTCTCCCCGGCCCTGAAGCATCCCTGCTCTTGCTCCTGGTCCAGGACCTGTTCTGCCACGTTTGGTGAAACCAGTGTGCTTTTTAAATCGCTTTCCTGCGGCCTTTAACCCGAGCGGATTACATTTTGGGGAGCTCCAGAGGACAGGCCTGCTGTCAGAGCAGAAAATCAAATTTTTTTGATGTGATGTTGTTGCATTAAAAGGGCCAATCTCGTGTCATGTAACATGTGAATAATGGGGCTAGCATGTGATGTCAAAAATTTCCAACTGCCTCATAAATAAATGCAGTCCCGCCCCTCCCCCTGAAAGGTCACCCTGCTTGAACCTGGGCTCGCATCCTAAATTACCAGCGTGCTCAGAGTCAAGGTTAAAGGTACAGTATCCCCTTTCAAAAGGCACATGTCAGTGTCTGTGCTGGGAATGATAAATAACGCTCCAAACAGGCTATCAATTTCCAAGGGCCCTGCCCCCCTTTCTGTTCCGCCGAACTTTGCCGAGGGTCTGGTCCTGGGGAGGGGGAGCAGAAATGGTGTGGCGGGCAAGGACCGGCTGCTGGTTTGGCTGCTTTGGCCCTGTGGACCCCCCAGGGGCTCTTGCAGCCTCTGCTGGGTCACTGGGCTGGGGAAGCCTGTGAATGTCACTGCCCTTAACCCAGCGAAGCCCTTTAGATAGCTCATTTTGCAGGTTGAAGCGGTTAAAGCTTCCCGTGCACGCAGGTTGCTAAGGTTGCGGAATCGGGCAACAAAAGGGAAAATTTTGGCAGCGTCAAAGTTTGCACATGCGACCCCAGCTCACCCTCCCGGGGTGAATGTGGCTGAGCCGGCCTTAAATCTCATTGTCTTGTAGGGCTTGTCTTGGAGGAGTCGAGGCTGGTCTGAGCGCTGGGGACAGAGGTGCTCATGGTGCAGGTGACATCCCAGGTCGCCTCTGACCTTCCCTGTTCCTACCTCTGTGTTTCTTGGCTGCCAAGATCATCCTTTCTTCCCTGATTCCTCGGGCGTCTGTTGGGGTGCGCCGGGACTTGGCAAACAGATGGAAAACACCCCCAGAATTTCCTGGTGAAAAGCCACGTTGCTCAGATGGCCCAAAGCCAGAACAGATCACCGTTGCCCCCCCTCTACACGCAGGCACCGCGTCGCTGCGGGTAGGGTCGGGCCCGTAAGTTACCTGTCTGAATTGGGTGTAAATGAGGCTGCGTGTCCGTAGCTGACACAGTTCCACTGCCCAGCACCAGCCCCGAGCACGCTCTGCGGTGCCCACTGAAGGGGGTCAGGCTCCTGGAGAAGGATGGCAAATGAGCACGTAATTCCAGCGCGTGTAACAGTGCACGTGCAAAAGAGGGGCAAATTAAGGTTGGACAGGTAAATTTAATGATGGTGTTTTCTACCTTTCTGGGAACTTCAGGATTTGCTATGTCGCTTTTTTTATAAAAGGGCACACGTGGTCCTCGGAGAAGGCAGCCGTGGAAGCCGGTGGTTTCCATGCAGCACACGTGGACCCTGGGAGGGTGGCTCACTTGCCTGCTTCGGCCGAATGGCTTCCAGCAGCTGTGAGGCCGAGGGACACTTCCTGCTCGTTTGCTTCATCTGTAGGCGTAACAGTTTCCAGGGAACTTCATTGTTTTCCAGGATAGCTCCAAATTCTGTGTGTTATGTTGGGTTGTGTTTGAGTGATGGAGGGGTAAGTGGTCCTTCCTATGAAGCAGGGCTGTGACAGGAGGCAGATGTCACCCGAGGTGGCATCTACGTGCCCTCAGAGGTAGGCGCAGACGTTTGAGTGAGGCATCATGGCTCTCTGTGGAGCTGGTGGAGCCTGATAAACCCTTTCAGAGACCAGCTAGGACAGGTCAGGAGCTGCCTGCTTCTCTCCAGAGAGCTATTTGTCTGGCCAGCCTTGGCCGCCCTCTGCCATGCGACAGCGAGGGGAGCACAAGCTGATTAGATCAGACTTTCCAACGAGCTGGGTGTCCCAGCGGGGGAAACGAATCCCACCCTAGAGCTCCTCTGATGCCCAGGGCTGCCTGCACCCCTCTGCCTCACAAAACAGACCAGGTCTTTGGGAGAGATGGATGGGTGACCTCTACCCTAAGAAATGAGGTCCTCTGATGCTGTTGTTGCTTAACCAAGGGAGGGCTGGAGCTGATGCCACTGGGCCAACAGGGATTGTTACCCATGTGTTCAGTATTAACCAGCAGCTACAATGGTGCTTCAGATGATGAGTTGAGTATTAGAAGGGGTCTGTGTGGCAACTCTTGACTCACGTGCTCCTGTGGTACCTACTTGAGGTTATCAGCCTGGCAGCCCCATCACACCAGAATGCAGCAAAGTCGAGTTGGCTGCCCCAATAGCAAGGGATGTGTAAGGAACTGTTGGAAGAACTTAAAGATTAATAAATCCAATAGTTATTTTGTGAATTCATAAGCTTTTTTTCAGGAGGAGTTTATTTTAAAGCTTTTTCTGTCCCTGGCTCTCTATGAAGGAAACCTTGGCTGATGTGTTTGCTGTGGGTCACTGCTCTGAGCTATATGGGCAATAGCTCTCAATGTAGAACCTCTCCCCTGCCCAGGCAATACTGTCTCCTCTTTTTTTTAAGATTCTTTTTTAAATCACATTTAGTCTAACAGTAGATGAAGTAGTGGGGCACATAACCCCTGTATTTGGGCTTCCTTAAATGGAGGGAAGGGGGTCGTATGGGACTAGGTCTGTAAGAGAGCTGGAGGTGGGCGTAGTTCTCGGTGCCGCTGACAGGAGGGTGGCTTTGGCTCGCTTTGCATGTGCACTGGCCTGTCCACTCCTGTCTCCTGCGGCGTGGAGCCGGGACCCTCCCCGGCGCTGCCGTGTGCCAGAAGCCCCGCGCCCTGGGAACGCGCCCGCTGACCTGCTCTGTGTAACAGCCGTCAACCCCAAACCCCACCGAAGCAGCTACATCTGTTTTGGCTTTGTTCGCGAGGCGGAGGGGAGGGAGGTGCACTCTGTGGTCAAGGGCCAAACTACATGTCATATTTCATTACCTTCATTAGCTACTACAGGAGGCTGCGTTAAAAGGAAGAAGGTTGTGGTTAACTCTTCAGCTGCCAGCTTTTACCAAAAAAAACCCCCACCAGTTTTAATTTAACTTCCCGCTCTTCTCAGTGTGTCTTTACCTTTGTTTTTAGCTTATCAAACCCATAAATCACACTTATGCCCAGGATTTTGTCCCCTTAGCGTGAAGGAGGCAGCGAGCTGCCGTTTCCTCCCCGGCTAGCTGCTCGGACGATGGCTGAGCCATCTGGAAACAGTTATGGGAACGGTAGTGTAAACCCAAAAGGGAAAGTGTATTTAGCATTAATAAAACTTTCCTCTTTGTTTTGTCCACGGTTGTCTTTTCCTTTTCCACCTCGCGTTATTCTGTTGATTTAATATTGCTGATTTCTGCTGGGGGAGGTGAGGGCGAAAGGGCGTTTTGTGCCCTTTGTGAGCTTGGGGTGAATTTGGCTGCTGGTTAAAGATGCGATTTCTTGTGTGAACAAGGATAGTGAAAAAAAGAACAGAAAAACCCCTCCCTAGGCATCAGTTAGACAAAATACAGCAGAGATGTTTTGTAAGTTCTCGGATCTTGATGTTTGTAAGACACCAGATCTCTCCGTCGAGGTTAGTTGGCTTCAAGCAGCGTTGGCACGCGGTCCAGACCGAGCTGCGAGGATGTGAGTGTTTTATTGCACTGTGCTGTATGTTTTGCCAACAAGAACGTCTTCCACTTCCATCACGTTCTCACCGCGGCGCTGCCAGAACGGGCGGCCCTTCCCAGAAGGAAGCAGGATGAGCCACAAGAGAACTGGTTACACTGGGAGCCACGTGGTGGGTTGGGATGGGCAGGAAGATGGAGTCCCCTTGTCCCCCGACTACTGGAGGTGCCTTTGGCCGTCGGCAGTGCTGGGGTGGCACGGAGCCTTGCTTTGAGGAGGGGATCTGAACGCAGGTACCAGCTGGCCTGGCTGACTTATCACTCTGGGCTTCTGTAGCCCAGCCTTTTGGACAGGAGGAAAGAGGATTTTATTTTATTTTTTCCTTTTGAAATGTGTTCGCTAATACAGTGAGCGTGTAAAAGCTCTGCGAGCAACACCCACTGGTTTCAGAGCCTGGGAATCACAGACTGCTTGTATGATCTGAGCCACCCTTGATGATGCACTTAGGAGGCAAACTGAGAACTCAAACTGAAAATTATGTCTGTTTAGGAAAAATCAGGGGCAGATTAACAGCTGCAGATGCTTTTTCATTGATACTTCTCTATTACAAATATGACAGTAGGAACAAAACAAAATTACATATGTAATTAGTAAAAAAAACCCAAACCCCACAGAGCAGGAGACTACAAAACTGGTAGCACTCCCCTTCGCAGTCCGTAGGTCTCCTTTTTCCCAGGCAAGTATCTGTTTGTTATTTGGTTGGGTGTTTCTCACAGATCTGTTAAAGCGTAATCTGCACCGAGGCAAGAGAGCAGGGCAGGATTAAGATTTAGCTCCTGATCCGACGGCGGCAGCAGCAGCGCGCGCAGCATCTTCGCTGTTATTCTTGCAGTCCCGAAAGGCTGCATCCTGAAACCGCGCCCTTAAAAAAACCCAAACCACTGAGTGTTTCTTTGCAGGTGATGCCAAGCAGGTAGTGCTTTTCCTTAAAATCTAATGAAAATTGTGATTTGGAATGAGATTTTGTTTTGTTTTGGCCGCGCAGCTGCTGCTTCGAACCTGGGAAGCCGCAGTAATAGGTGCCTCTAACGGGGATACCTCCCCAGCCAGGGCAGGGTGAATGCAGCGTGATTAAAAAATGAGGCAGAACAGCAAAATACTGCTTATAATTTATCATTTAGTGGTAGAAAAAGGCTTGTTTACTACTTTTTCATCTTCTGTGCTCCGAAGACTTTCAGCCATTATTTTGAAATGTATTTTATAATAAAACCTCGGTGGTTATGTTGCCTAGGGCTTTGGTGTCCATTTTCAAGAAAGGAAGTATTTTTAAGCTTAAAAAAAAATATTCTGTGGACTGATTACGTTTCAGCATTTTAGCTGGATGCTGCTGCCTTGAAATATGCTTCTTACAGCAGAGATTTAAAAATGATGTTGCGATCCCCTGTGCTGAAAAGGTTCAGTCACTCCTGTATGCTGCACGTACAATATAATTTTCATTCTGTTTCAAGCAATTAGTTTAATTGTACAAGCCTGGTGTACGCTGTCTATAGTTATTTTTAAAGGTGAATCTGTTGACTCCCATAAATCCAGTCGCAGACATGTGTGTGTGATGTATGTGTCCAGCCAGCACGGCTTATCAGAGCTGCCCTCTGGTCGCTGGTGACTGATGTGAGGTGACAAGCCATGTCTCTGCAGCTCCTGGGGCTCCCCGGGGCTGTCCCCTACAGACCCCAGGGCAGGAACATCTGACCCGCTCCTGCTTGGAGAGCATCCTTGGGGGCTGCCTGATGTGTGGAGCTGCCCATCCCTGGGGCCTCTCCGCCCAGCAAGGCTTTTCCAGCAGCAGGAGTCGCAGCTTGTTCGCCAGCGCTGTGGGAAGCAGGGGGGCAGGTGTGCTGCTTGTGCTGGACCTTCTCCGGCCTCTCTGGTCCTCGTCCAGGTGAGGCTCTTTTAGGGAGAGGGACCTGGGAGGCAGGACCTTTCTCCTTGGCTGTTGCTGGAGTCAAAGCTAATCTTGTCACGTGCAACAATTTTTCCACAATCTGCGCTCTGCAGCCTTTGATGCTGCCCAGGGTGAAGCGTTAGGTTCTTCTTGTGAATGCCCTCGTGGCCACAGCTCTCGCAACTAAACTGTTACACCCAGCCCCTGTGCGCTGTGTGGTGATCGTGAAACCACACCAGCCTGTCACAGAGGAGACTTTGTTCCGGGTCTCGCAGCTAGCGTGTTAACTGGGAGCCATGCTAATCCCCGAGATGAAAACTCATGGAAAGACAGGGATTGTCAGGAGGAGCCTCTCAGGCTCTGGCTCTTACAGTAAGACCTCAAATTAATTCTCCTCCATGTCAAGAGCATTTGGCCTCAGACACAACAGGCACAGTCACATTTCATTGTAAAGTCAGGTTTCAAAGCCCGTTTGCCCAGGTGCTCATTCAGTGTCCTCAGTAGAAGCACCTCGGGCATCTCCCGTGCAGTGCAAAACAGAAACCAACCCGCCCGTGCTTGCGCTGAGCGCTCCCCGGAGCCTGGAGGCCGGATTGCGGCCGTTGCCGCCTGGCCGCCTGACCCCCTGCCCGCGGATGTTTCCAGTAGGCAGCCCTTGGCACAGGGGGCTGCGCTCGGGTGAAACGGGAGCACACGGCTGGGTCACCTGGCACGAGGGAAGATGTCCGGGAGGCGAGCAGAGAGTAGATCCCCCTCTATCAGTCCAGCTCCTCCTAAAAACTCCATTAACCCATAATCCTTCATATTTCTCAGTGTGGAAATACCTAACCCATCTTCCTCTTCGCTCCCCAGGGAGGAACAGACACCTGCCTGATGCGGTGCAGGCAGGGATACAGACAGGCTGCAGAAAGAGCAGCTAACGAAGGTGTTCCGTACACCACAGATCACTTTTTCAAGGTTACGTCTGGCAAGCGCACCCAAAGCAGGAATGTTCCGACCTGAGGAAGGCTGTTGATTATCACGTGCTACAGACAGTTAATGCCTTGGAATTATTTTTCCAAGGTTTAGTTGATTTTTCTGGGCATCTAAACAGGGGGTTGAGGGGGAAGTGCAGAACACTGTGAGGTGACGTAGGAGGCGAAATGTGGAGGAACATGCTCTGGCCCTGCAGAGGTGAGGGGAAGGCGTTTGCTTCCAGCTGCGTTGGTATCTCACAGGAAGATTTCAGGTTTCTTCACTTACCGTTCTCTATTAAAATCAAGGCCTTTGTCTTTGAGATCAAAGAAAAAGTGAAAGTGATAAACAGCTCTGAGTTCCCCAGCACCACTGCGGGTCTGTCTCCTCCAGCTCAAGCACCATGGGCTGGTCCTGCTTGCCCGGCTGTGGGACGAGGATGTGCACACAGCACCTGCTCAGAGCCCTGCAGTGCCACCAGCCTTCCTCGGAATGAGCAGAGCTGGTGGGAGAAGTGGTGGGGTGGCAGTGGGGAGGTGGACAGTGACCCACCAAGCAGGCATGGCCTGAGCTGGGACACTGCTCTATCTTGGGGCGACTCACTCAGGCATCTTAGCACAGAACTGGCCCCATGAGCTCAGAGGGAGCGCTGGCCAGGGATGAGTCCCTGAGTGTGCTTTTCTCTAGACCGAGTACCCGAGAAACACTCTGTCTTCAGACCTGCAGTGTCTCGGTTTGGAGTAAGGTGTCTAAACCCAGGTTTTTACGGTGAAAATGGGGGTTTGATTTTTATTGCTGGCCTCTTTGTTTTCCTGGGTGGCAGAATGATGTTTGCTCAGCTTTGTGAAGCTGCTTTAAAAGCCCAGCTGAAGGAAGCTGGTCTGTGTGAGGTGTGGGTACTGCTGCAGCATTGTCATCTCATTGCTGTGTGTGTTCGCAGGGACCATGAGAAGTAGCTGCTAAGTTTGTGTAGGTGCAATTAAACCAGCGAAGGAAATAAAGCACTTAATAATCAGTGACCACTGCAGCCCTGCTTTGACCATGTATCTCTTTACAGCCTTCCCAAGGCTGGAGTCAGGGCTGGGGCAGGCGAGTGGCGTGGTGCGTTGGCAGGATCACGCAGGGCTGGAGCAGTGATGTATGGGGGTAATGCAATTTGTGAGTGAGGGACATTGTTCAAGTGCTTACTTCCTGCCTCTAACTAGAGCTATCAGTATATCACTTTCAAAATGAGCAGTTTAAATTAAAAGCTAAACTAAAAGAAACCTGCCTGCATCTGGGACTTGTCAGAAGCCTCATTCAGATATGCCATTGTCACAATTTCCAAGAGCCTGAAGATGTGGAAGATAATTATCCCATCCCATAGACAAGTCTATTTGTTCCTTACACCAGTCGCTTCTATGGCTCTGCAATTTGAGTCTATTGCTCTTTTTTTTTTCCCCTTGCTTAAAGGGTACAACAGACTTCTCAGGCCACTGCTCTCCTTAAATTTCCTGTTTGCATATGCTGCAAACCCAAACATTTTGTAAACTTTGGATTCCTGTAGTCCGAGTTCCCCTTACCAATCTGCAGAGTGCGTGTTTCATTATGGCTCTTCAATTAACGAGTCTGTCACGGCAGTCAGAGTCGAAGGAGAATTTGCCCCATCCAGTGAAGATGAATCTTCTGCAACTTTTGCAGATGTTGCAGCGGGCCTGGCCCCCGGCGAGCGCTGCAGGTGCCCGAGTCCCTCGGCCCCACACCAGAGATGACAACAGTTCAGAGGCATTCCACGTCCCTGCGAGCCAGCAGGTAGCCAGTAAACCCGCCACCCTGGCTGTCTCCTGGCTCCCTTCTTTCCTGACGGACGTGGCAGATGTCTCTGAAGTTTGGGCGCACCTTGGGTATCTCATGAGGCAGATGCCATGTAGCTCTGATTCTCTTCTAGCTTGTGCTCAGAAGGATGGGCGTGTTCGGAAGGGCTTGGGCTTCGTCACATCTCTTGGGGCTGCTGCACTGTCTGTTTGGGCGGACGCTTGCCCCGTGTTGTGCAGCACCACCAACAGCACCTGCACGCCCAGAACATCGGGCTGGCCGGACTAAAATCATGGCATCCTAAAACCTGACTCTGCTGTACTTCAGGGCACTGTGGAAATAGTCTCCACCACTCCACCAGCCGCCTTCCCTCCTTTCTGCCCCTGCCTTGCGTTTGGACTTGTCAGCACCAACCCACTGCAAAGGGCTCCCTCTGAGTAAGCTGTTGCGTGGTAACTTGATGGTGCTGCAATGAAAATGGATTTCCCTCAAACTCATTAAGCCTTTTATTTAATGTGTGTACCCACGTTACAGCCTTTGTAACAAAGTCTGTTTTCTCACAGCATCACGTTAGGGGGTGAGTTCTTTGTGTCAAAAATCTTGACACTCGCAAACATGAAATACTCTGCAGAGGAGCAAAAATCACTCAAAGCATTTGAGCTGATACAGGTTTTTCCTCTCTGATGGAGAATTGTCTTTGAGTAGACAGTCAGGTCCCAGCATCCCCCATGTCCCCTGCAGAGTCTGGTAAGATAACCCTGAGAACATCTGGCTGAGCTGGGCTGTAGCAGGTCTCCTGGTGAGTTGATGCCAGCTAAGGGTGAGAGGCAGGGGACTGACTGCCCACCCTAGAGCTGGCTGTCCCATCCTATCAGGCTAGCACATCTTGCTTGCTGGCTTTTGTTTGGGCCCTTTGTTAGCAGCCAAGAAGCTCTGCTGGCAGTTTGTCCTGGTCTGGCAGTCCTTGGCCAACTGCCAACAACGTGTTTTGTACAGAGTCCCAAGCAGTGCCCGGGCCAGTCCGGGCTGTTGGTCACAGCGGTCACTGGTACGTGGGCAAAGGCTTTGGAGGACGTGTACCTCCTGCTGCCCGCGGCGAGCCCAGGACATGGCAGTAGCTCCTGCTGTTGTGGCCCGTTGTCAGGGGGAGGCAGAGTGATTTGCGAAGGACCCGATGGGGATGTGGCTCCTGGTCGCTTAACCAGCTGCAGCCCCCCGAGTGTTATCGGTGGTCGTTACGTTTGGCTAAAAGAAAATCGGAGACGCCCGTTTGTACCGGTGAAGAAGAAAATCTGAATCTCAGGAGCAGAAGGATGGAGAGGGAAGGGATTGCCTTTCTTTGCATTAATATAAGATGAAGATTAATTCTGCTAGCAGGATTCTGTCGTCTTGTCAGAATTCAGTGATTTTCCATTTTGGATCAGTGCGGTGCCAGAATGTAAATCCGATCGCCTTGTGTCTTTCAAAATAAAATCAAAAAGCCTCCCTGATTGCTTATATGGGCAGCTAGCACACCTTAAGAAGTAAGAAAGGTTCAGACAGGAATATAATAAGGCCCGGGAAAGTGGCAGCATGAAAGGGATGACCTTTATTTGCAATCATAGCTGAGATTTACAGTTTATTACTGATAGCTTTTATAAAGAGCCATTCAGTTCAGAGGTGAGAGGTTTGTCATCTGGAAATGCAATTAACTTTAGCCTTATCCCAATCCCCCTGGTCTTAGTGTGAGAGCAGCACTTCAGCAATATCATGGTTTTTCCCCTCTAATTTCTTTTTTTCCCTACATTTTTGTCTCTTATATCCCTTGTTCTTTGACATAAATGCAGGTGCATGTTTTTTTGCTGCTATTATTTCATTATTATTAGATGCACCTTTGAATTTTTTATTAGATCCAGCTTGATTTTTTTGAATGAGGAAGAATTTCAAAAAAGAGTGACATTTAAACCTAAAGAACTAAGAAAACTCATGGAAAGAGAATTGTGCTGTCTATGTCAAAAATTAATTACGGGCAGGGAGAATCTCAAAAAAAAAAGTGTGTGTGGGGGAAACAGTTGCTTTTTAAATAGCACTGATGATTGCTCTTCCACACGTAAAGCCCCCAGACCCACAGCCGTCCTCAGGCTCGCGGGGGTGTTTGGTTATATGCACTTATACATCAGCCAGATGGGGACTCGCCCTGCGTGCCCACACCTGCACGCCAAGGCATACGGCCTGAACAAATGAAAGTAGCTTTGGTATCCCAGCCGTGTGCGCACGAGAAATCCCTGAAGGTCTATTTGCGTTTTGCAGGTTCGCTTTTATGGCTGTCTCTTGTCTGTTAAGTCAGGTCTGTAGGAATTTAAGAGCCAGACACAAAAGCAAGAATTTAGTGTGCTTGGCCAGTTGGTGTAGGTTACTTGATGTATAGCCCGGTATATTTTGCACAGTGCACTCTGCCAGCCAGGTCAGAGGGGAGCGTGCCCGTGCTGGAGACGTTAACCCCGCAGAGCGGGGTCCCTCCTGGGGCTGGGGGCCGCTCACCCACCGCCCCGGGCACCTGTGGCCTGACCACGCGCCGGCCCGTGGACTTCAGAAATTCCTACAGGCTCTGCTCACTCCTGGGCAAACCAGAGCGGAATAATTACTGCCACCGTGGTTTTCATCCCCGCTTTATTGTGGCTATTATTTTCATCAGTGTTAGAGGTTAATATCCCTATTTTTCTCCTCTGCTGCCTGAACACAATAGGGACTTAGCGCGGAGTCAACCCAGGTAGCCGAGGCAGCGACACCGTCTCCAGTGAGTCCAGTTGGAAGCGTCTCTGACGAGGGTCCCCAGCCCGGGGTAGGAATGTCCCTGGCCGCAGCTCCGCCCGGTGGCACGTGGAGCTGGGGCCGCTGTGGAAGGTTTCCTCTTTGATCTCCGGACGAGACACAAAGACGGAGCGTGGGGCTGAAGGGCCGCGTTAATCCTGCGGCCCAGCTCGCCCTGCCCGGCCGGGGTGGGCACGAGTGCCTCTCCCAGCGGTACCCAAGTGTCTAATAGAGTGGAGAAAAAGGCAGCCTGGTTTCGGTGTCCTTAAAAACACCTTTCTGTGGTGCAAACAAGTGTTAATGTGAAAGGGGAGATTGCCTCAAACAGCATGCTCTCTGACTGGAAAAGTAAACACTGCCCTTTGCTGCAGAAAGCTTTTGTTCTAAGGTGCTCTTTATCTTGATGATATTCCAGTCCAAAAGCCTCCTTCCTGGCTCTTGACAGCAATAAAGAAACCTCAGTTGTGTTTATAGATTTTTTTTTTTTATTTTATTTCTTTCCCCCCCAAAGATCCAGACCTTTTTATTCCCCCCCCGCCTTTTTTTTTTGTTAGCTGAGTGCTTTTATCTTAAAACTCCTGGTTACAGAAGAATGGTCGCGCCTCTTGCAGTGCAATTATTTATTTTGTTTGGGGGCAGAGGATCTGGTTTTCCTGAGCTGAGAAATGGGCTCAGTCTGTAAATCCCAAGGTAGCTCCATCCTGCTCCTGGGGAAAGGGGTCGGCAGCAGAGCTGCTGCAGGACTGGGCGTTGTTTGTAAATAACTGCAGTGGGTGTTTCCCGATGGAAAGGCAATAAGCTAACACGTAAATAGGAACTTTCACTTCGCTGTGAATATCCCAGTCCTGATTTTGATTTGTTTTCCTCTTCGGAGTGTCGGGGTGAAAAGAAATGAGTACACAGATCAGCAAGTAGCTGGCTGAGGGTTTGATCTATAAGGCGAAGAACAATTTTGGCAGTAGTTTTTCTTGCAGCAGCCTGATATGTTTTTAAAAGTCTGTGGGACTGTGACAAAATCAAAGTGAAAGGTACGATGGGCTGAAAAGCAAAGGAGAGCTCGTGCCCTGCTGTGGGGTCACCAGGCTTGGGCTGATGCCCGTCGCTGCCACAGCAGAGGGAGCCAGCTCTGGAGCCCTGGCTCAGGGGGACCAGGCTTTGGGCAGCTGTGTAACTTAAAGTCATGTTGAGTGTGGTGAGCTCTGGCTTTTGCCAGCTGCTGAAGCAGGATGCGCTGTGCGGCCGGGCTGCTGGGGAACATGAGCTTGAGCAGCGTCACCAGCACCACGATGCCTGTGAGCAGCGTGGACCTCGGGGCCACCCCATCTCATCGTAATGTCGCTACCAATTTGTTACCAAGCAGGTTGCAGCGAAGTCGCCCAGTGTTTCCTTTAGCAC
The DNA here is from genome assembly GCA_033439905.1 of Ceryle rudis. Lineage (NCBI taxonomy): Eukaryota > Metazoa > Chordata > Aves > Coraciiformes > Cerylidae > Ceryle > Ceryle rudis. Next base: position 33,214 of record JAAGNO010000897.1, read on the forward strand.
CCCACCACAGCTCTGTGGGGTAGTGTGTGCTGATACAGATTAACAATAGATGCACGTCAAAAGAAAGGATTGTATACTCTCTAACAGAAGTCCTTATTAACAGGTAAAGATGTGGCTGCAGTGGTGGATACGGAGTCAGTGCTAATAAATAAACCAGGACAAACGTGCTTTGATGTTTTTAGTTGGCAGAGAATGGATAACAACGATCATTAGGATACCAATATTAAGTATTGTCTACAGTGGGACTAGATGATTGCTGTAGGTCCCTTCCAGTGAATTGCTCTATAAAACCCGGTAGGAAACCGAAAATTAATATTAGGATTTTTATTAAGGACCTAATGAAAGGTACAAAATGACGTGTGGCCAGCTGAGGTTGTTAACCTCAAGATCGGAAGTAGCTGGTGGGACAGGAGCTGACTTGGGGAACCTGCAGAAATTAGAAACCTGTGCCTGAGGTATCAAAATGCTGTTCACCCTCAAGGAACGTAGCCTTGCACCCAGACAGACGGAAGAGCAGCACAGATCTGAAACAGAGATTTAGAGAGACTGAGTCAGAAGATCTGTTGTGGATTTCAATCAAAATGTCCCATTGCAATAAAAATGCCACTTATTCCCTGTATGTGACGATGCAGTCGGATTGCATTTGAAGTTAGGAGGGTCCGTAGGGTGATTTACTCCGCTGGTGCACCCGTGTCTAGCGCGCTGTGTGTGTCTGACACAGTTTGGAGCGGGACAAGTACCCCAGTAGCAGCCGGCGCCTTCCCTGTGCGCAAGAGCTCGGCGAGCGCTAGGAGGGGGGAAAAAGGTGGCTCTGAGCAAATAAAGAAAAGCAACTTGTGATCATTGGCAGTAATTTTATAAAACTGAGCAGCTCCCGAGGCACTGCTCAGATCTACCCCCCTGGTCACGGGTGCTCGGGCCAGAGCCGCAGCTCTGGGGCGGTTTCCTCCCGGTCCCCGCGCTGCCGCCGTGCCTCTGCTGTGCTGACAGGGATGCGCCCTGTGCCTCGCCTGTCCCAAAGGTGCGGCAGCTAAGAAATGGTTAATGCACTTTGGGGATTCATTTAGTCTACTAGAAAATATATTTGCCACGTGCAGTGTGCGAATAATTTCTGCTACGTTTTGATCACCTGGAAAGGTAAATGACACTAAATGCTCTGTACGCAGCCACAGGGGCTTTAAAAAAAAGAGAAGTCTACATTTTTCTGTATAATAAATAAAAGGGAGAGAATTGCTAAAGCTTGGTGAGGCCACAAGGTCAGTCATAGTGTGGCTGTCCTGGGTCCCTTCCCACGGGTCCTGCGGCCGGAGTCGGGCACAGATCCTGCTGCCGGCCTCCACAACTCCCTGAACTTTTTGGTGATGCCCCTTCTGCCTGAATTTTTTTCCCAGTGGCCGCTGATTGACAGCACATTTGCTCCTCTGATAAGTAATTCTGCTTCTGAATTTCTCCCGGTGGATCACGAGTGGGAGGATTTGCATCTTTTTGTTTGGAGCGTGAGGAATTGTGGGGGACCTCGCCTGGTGCCACTGGCTGTGGGTCACCACGCGCCCTCCTCTAGAGCCGCTGTGGAGAAGCAGCCAAGTTCCCATTCCTGCTTGGTGTATCTCATCAGAGCATTCAGTGGAGTTTTAGTTACTTGAAGTCTGATGCAGAGAGATTTAGGCAGTTAATTTTTTTAAACCATGAGAGGCGTATGGGGCAGAACCACCAGAGGAAGTTTGCTTTGAGTTTTTAGGAAGATTTAAAGTGAGAGCAACGGAAACGTCCACGGCTAAGGGCGCCCGGCTGTTCTTTGCTCGCTTTATTTTCATTATGGCAGAGAAAGTGAATTTTGGTACCAAATGTCAGCCCCTGTGCTCCCTCGAGGTGGGTCCCCGTGGATGTCTGGGCGCTGCCGGGAGCGGGTGGAGCCGCAGCCCGGCGAGAGGCGGCTGCGTCACAAGGCAGAGTTAACGAGACAATAAAACAAATACACTTTACAGAGCATCATCTATTTTACCTTACTCATTTGCAAATGAACATAAATGGGTTCATGTGAAACATGGATAATAACCGAGATGCGGGAGGGAATTAATTAGAATTTATTTATAATTACACACCTAACTCGAACCTATTAGTTACACTATCTGTTCTTTAATTGCTTTCATTTTGTGAATTTCTTCAGACTTTAAAAAAATATGATAGCATTTAATTTCAGCATTCTGTGAAGCTTGTGCCTAGAAACACGTTAAATCCAAATGGGGTAATTTTTTTTTTGCAACTGGGAAATTACGTTTTGAAGAATTAAGCACTCGGCGCTTTAGATACTTAGAGGCTGAAGCCCTGGGATAGAGCTTAAGGTATAGGTAAAATCCTGAAAAAAAGGAAAATTAAATCCAGGAATTTAATTCCAGATTGCCATCTCTGTCTCTCTGGTTTCTTATTTTACTTTTATGGTAAAGCTATACAGAGGATTGGGTAGACACGGTTTCGAAGAATTTTTTTGTTTCAAAATTTGATTTTGTTCCAAATTGCTGCAAAGCCCTGAAACCAAAAGAAAGTGCTTCAAAAAAAAAAAAAAAGCATCCATCAGATTTTGCTTAAATTTCAACAAATGAAAATCTAATATCAAATATACAGTAGAAGCTCTAGGAAAAAAAACCAGACTATAAATATTTTGTTCCATAAATGGCAGGTAGCAAATGGGGAATAAAGTTCGGTGTTAGAACACTTTTTTTTTTGGCAAACATTGCTTTACAAATGAATCTTAAGTGAAATCTTCAGAATTCGCACATCATTTTCGTTTCTATCAACCCAAAGCTTTCCGTGGGAATGTTTTTCTTTGTTTCTAGAATGTGCTTGCTTTCTAACTTAGGAAAATGGGCTTGAAAGTGGTTCGGGAGGGCGGTGGGCTTGGTGGTGATGCTGAGAAACCAAGGTGTGGGTTAGGAGAGAAGGGGACTGCCACTTAACCTGGTTCAGGTGCACGATTCTGATGATGAAAGCAGCTTCTGCTCTGTGGCTTGAGTGCTGCAGGAATGAATCGAGGCTCGGGCTCTGCTGGCTGGTGGTGTCTCCTGGGCTGACGTCCGTGGCTTTACGTATAGTGCTCTGCAAGGAGCCCATGCATGTGAAAATATTTGGGCTTTCTGGGAGATGCTCAGAACTACCCCAACAGTATTTCATGGAGTATGAAGGGCCCAGAGGTCAACAGTCGCTGCAGATCACTCTCTGCTCTTATTTTGTCTCAAGAAATTCTTTTCCAGCCTTTGTGTTGGTCACATTTATTGCATAATTGCAAAAGGGAGATGACTGCTTCCTGGGTCTGCAGGAAAGCAGTTTCTCAGTGTGAGATGGTTCGCACTGGAAGATTACACATAGGTGCACGGAGTGATGAATGGGGTGCAACAAGATGTAAAAGGGTCGGTAAAGTTAGCGGAGGGCTTGCTGCCGGCGCTGGCTTGGATTTGGATCTCTCTCCTCATCGCTTAATGTTCAGAGGAGAACTTGGCACTGCAGGTGTCTCCATGCACCATGACTCGGCTGCCTGGCTTCTGCTGCCTCGGGAGGCGTGGGCGGCGCTCGCGGTCCTGCCGGTCCCTCGCGCTCCGCTGAGACTCTTTTCTTGCCCTGGGGATGTGCTTGTACCTATGAGGAGCACTTTTTTCTTCCTCTACTGTGTTCATTCTCTCTGGTGGGAAATACTTTGCAATTCAGGGTAACTTTTTACTCTCGGGTAAGGGACTAAGGAGAAAAACACCTTCAGGTTTTACTGGGCTGTGTGGTTTGGTGCCATTGCCGCGTGGAGCATGGCACAAGGTTTGGCCACTGTTCTTCTCACTGGGGGGACAGAAACATTAAATCTTATTATATGATGATGCTACATTATTAAAATTTTTCCTCATAGATTTGCTCACGCTGATAATTTCTAGATCTTCTTTAAAAGCAGAATAGAAATAGCATGAAAAATTATTCATACATTATATTCTATCCTGAAAAATAGTCTCATCCCCTATCTGCTTATTGATATAATTAAAACTGGATTAGTTGGGTGGATTATAGAGTTTTCTGAAGTCATTAGGGAGTTTTCTGTCTCTTGTGGCCACCCCATCTCCAAATTTAACTATATTATGAGCTGGCTCATACCAGCAAAGCCTGTCTACGCTTTGTTCTTACACCCTTCCTCTAGTTCCCGATCTGCTCGCGAGTGTGATGGTGATCGTGCCTCGTTAGACTGGAGTGTGAGTAGAAATCCTTCACCTTCCCAATTCAATGGTGAAGCCAACCCAGAGTGCAGCGGGGGACTGGCAGGTACACGGGTGTGCTTTGGGTGACAGGGGACTGACACCAGCGTCTACTGGCTTGGCTTGGCTTGGATTTCTGGCAGACTGAAGGAGCAGTTTGGGACAGTCCATGAGCAAATTCCGCCGCACATTCCCTGTTGAGATACTGGGCAGTCATTTTTAAACCAGTAGGGTTGTTAATGAAGAGTCCAGTCTAAACAGTCTGGTTAGAGCCGGTGGCCCGCCGATGGCGGTGGCATCAGTCTTTAATGCCACCTCTTCCCGGCCACGGAAGGACCGTGCCGTGAAACACGGGGGTGTTCCTGCTGCCGCGGCAGTGCCTGTGCTGGGGATGGGAGGGAAGATTCTGTGGTGTTTTGAGATCTGTAAAATATTGAGGGGTTTGGAGGAAATCCTTACCTGCGAAGAAAACCGGACTGTCTCTTCATCAAATAACTGTATTCACAAGGTCAGCCAGTTTTTATTTGGTCAGTGGGGAGGGAATTTTCATTGCACAAAAATGAATATACACAAAATTTCCAGGGCTACAAGATCTTGAGGTGATTATTTACTCGTGTGGTAACAGCACTAAAGATACTCAGCAGCTACACCAAATAAAGATTAGTTGTATCAATCACAACAATATCCACAAATATATCACACGTGTGCTGCCCAAGTGAATTTTATATTAACCTATCATCAAAAATCAAGCCAGCAATCTTTAAGTGGTAGGTTTAAAATATGCTGAAGTGCGCAGCCTATATTACTTTACAAATGTTAAAACCCCCAGCCTGTTACTGAGGCGGGTTTTGGCTCGGATTTAGGATGAGTGTCCAGCACATACAATGCTTCCTTGTTTTTGAAGGAATTTAAACACAGAGCTGGAATGCTCTGTGCAAAGCTCGCCTGTCGTGTGTTACCAGCACGCTCGCGGCGGCCTCGTGTCACCCAGCGAGTTTCCTCTCACGGGGTGTTTTGTTGGGCAAAATTGCAGAGAGAACCCTGAAAAGGAGTTCCTGTGTTCTGACACTGTAAAAATCTCTCAATATCAGCTCATCAATAAGACCTTGCGCCTTCCGCGTGACACGGAGCCCAACAGACCAGACTGGAGCTACTGCGTGCGCCGGGTGGGCGACGCGCGTCCCCCTCCGCTGCGTGGCCATATTTTGTATGATCAAAGGGTGGGGGGAAGTACAGGTAATTCTGAGGAGCGATTTAAAAGCTGAATTCTGTTGACCCTGCATCCTCTCCACTAGGGAGATATTTATAGCACAGTCCTGACTAGGAGGTTCCCCTCTCTTTCACTGCTCAATGAGAGCATAATTTATGAATCTGACAATCCTACCCCTGGATAATGCGAAGACTAACATAATGTTCAGCTGAGTAACTCTGCACTCCTAAAGTTTATCGGAGTGTGTAACAACAGCAGCAGGGCTGGCATAATGAAACGAAACACACAGTCTCTTTGGAGGTAGGATGTCTTATTAGGAATACACTACAAGACAACGTTGGGAATCCACACTGCTGACGGCTCACCCCTTCCCTACAGAGGTGGGATACAGGGATGTGTGCAAGGACAACTCCTCAAAGAGGGATTGACTCATAAATATAAGCAGAGATGATCCTCACAGAAAGAACTGAAGGTCATACATCTGCTCAGCCTGGTGAAATTCCCGGGTTTGGCAAGCAGCCTTTTCTTTTTCCACCCAGAAGGTCATAGAATCACTTAGGTTGGCAAGGACCTTGAAGAACACTGAGTCCAACTGTGACGATGCTCTCGCCCTGAGATGGGAACTCGCCGTGCCCGTGGGCTGGCTGTCACCGCTGTGGAGCAGCACCCACAGCCCCTCCTGTACCCTCAGCATCCCCAGTGCCGTGGGCACCCAGCCACCCACACCCCTTCCCGTCACAACCCTCCCGCTACCCTGCAGCAGCGTGTGGGCAGGGCTGCTCTGTGCTGGGCCTCGGCCGGCGAGGATGAAATCTTCTCAGGGCTGGGGATGTTGGGGTCTCTCGGGGATCCCAAACCACGTTTTAGAGCCAGGAAGGTCCGTGATGGGTGACAACAGCCCACACTGAATGAGCAGGGTGGTCAGTGTGGCTTATTTGGACACAGAGCGACTGTGCTGTTCATTTGAGAGGCTGTCAAGGAAAAATTGAAGGGTTTAAGTGTATGACCTTTTGCAGGAATTACTTCAACAATAGCTTATTCTACTGTGTCAACTACAGTTGCAGTTACAACAATGAATTTCACTTCGAGAATGCAAATTGAGTTCCTAATTGTGAGATTTAATCCAGGGTACACTGGGCAGTAATCTCTTAAGTTTTGTTCCTGCTAAAGCATTTTTAGATTCCTACTAAGAGTGAAATATACTGTTCCAAAAATTAAAACATTTTCTAGCCAGGGAGAGGGGGGAAAAAAAAAGTGCTTAATGAAAAGAGAAAGATACAAACTGCATGAATTAAAAATAAGATAACAAAACAAATGAAAAAGAAAAACCCCAAACCCCTGCAACCCAAACTGCGCAACGGGCTCCTCAAATGAGCAAGATAAAGTGTAAAAGGACTCGGGCCATCCTTTGAGTGGCGAGTGTGATGTTGTCTTTTAATTGCCAAAAGAGTAATTTTGGAGAATTTTCTTAAAAAAACACTAAATATTTTTTGGGTCCTGCAGTTGTCATGGACTTTGCTGGGTGTTATAATGCCCACGTGCATTGAGCAAAACCACCCCACCCCTCGATTAACCCCCCTTTCTATGAAGCTGCACAATTAAATGTGCGTTACCTGGGAAGATAAAGAATTAGTGAAAAATTCTGTGCGGTTTTTTTTTTCCCCAAACCAAGTACATGATTGCTTTCGACTTATCAAGAGGCTTATTTGGATAATGACTGCAAATTTGGAACTACTTTTGTACGTCAGAAGACATCACAGATTTTCATTGTTATGCCCTTTGGGTTAACGTACAACTAGAGTCTTTTACAGATTAATGAACCCTGTCTTACAAAGATTAATTTATGAAATATTTGTTGTCTGTTTATATGAAGTCACACTAGCAGCGTCTGCTTCAGAAGAGTATAAGTAAGGCTAAATTTGAAAGCGAAACGCCAAGGAAAATTAACTTCCTGCGACATCAGGTCGTAATTTCAGTACTGACAGAGCATCCTGCAGGAACGCGGAGCCTTCAGACGGGAGACATCCTCCGCTGCTGCGCGGCGTTCGATAATGAGTGGGAGGGATGATGAAACCATTCCCATTGCCACCGAATTTCCTTCATTTACAGAAAATACAAAGCTGCAAGCGTCTTAGGGGAAGAGCTCGATAAGGAATAGAATTCACTGTAAACAAACAGGCTTGGGCTGAACACGCTATTGACCTGATGAACGCTTACCCTGCCCTGGGGTTTACCAGAGGCCCTGGCTGCTGGGGCAGAGAGGGTGTTACTGTACAAACCTGTGCAAAAGGAGGGGAAAAAGAGAAAAAAATCTAAAGATACTAGAAAGTATCGGTTCCTGAATTGCAAGCCAGAGCTCCATCCCTCCAGCATGTAGTGGTGTGGTTGTTCCAGGGTTCGCTGCCGTCCCACTTACGGTCCAGAGTGTGGCAGCCAGGGTGGGCTGAAGGAATTCGTTGCAGCCATTAAAGCCTGTGAGTTAGTAAACAGAAGTATTTACCCAGAAAGTATCAGGAGCCAAGAACTCCCCATTTCATGGCAAAGTCACTCTGGGTTTGATTTCTCCCCAGATTGCATGCTGTAAAGCAAGCAAATGTAATTTCAGTTAATATTCTAGGAAAGTGCTGCTCTTGCATATTGGGACCAGCAGCTTAATCTGATGTCTCTGTGTAGACAGAGGGATCTGTGAACTGGAGGGTGGTTTTTATTTGAACCGCACACCATTTTCAGGTAAAATGCTGTTTTCACAGAGTTACAGGTTTGTTAGTGCTTGTTTCTACAAGTTTAGGGACGGTTCAACAAAGTCACTTTGCTGAGAAGATGATTCTAATGTGAAATAATCTGGCAGAGCATTTCATTGATGATCTTTACACGGGATACTGATTTATCAATTTCTGCTTTTGAAGTGAGAAGTCTGGGCACTGAGGAGGCGCAGTGAGGTCTGCGTGCTCCCAGGGAAGCTGGGAACTGCTGTTACCTGCAGCTGCTGCCATCCCCCAGCAAAGTACCCGCTTGCCCTTAACCTTATTTTAAAGGGAAATCATTCTTTTTATCCATATTCCTTTTTTCAGCTGTCTGTTACATCTCCATTTTGCCCCTTTCTATTCTGATCTTGGCAGCTGGGGTAGGTATTTCTGGGTGACCGGTGCTCCTGGGGAGACCGTTGTCCCCTGTTTGCCAAAGTCATGCGGGGCTGGGACTGGGACAAGTCTCTTGTCCTCGGTGCCAGGTGCGGGAGCAGGAGGCACCACGGCCAGGCAGAGCAGGGCGCGCTGCTTACTGGCCTTGTAAATAACGCACCAGAGGCAGCGCCCCTGGAGCACGATGGAAAATCCATCCCGAGCGTGTCCTGCGGCCCGCGAGCCTTCGCCGGGGAGGGGAAGCGAGCAGCAGGGCTCTGCTTTTCCACTCAGCCTCTCCCGGCTTTGCACGCAGCAGGATTCGGTTTCACTGAATAAATCTTCGGGCAATTTCACAAAAATTAGACCGTCTGTGGAATGAAATGCAAGCATCTGGCAGATGGCTTGTAAAACAAAATCTTGGGAACCACCTGGATTTTAGGGATTGGAGTTACCTGAACTGAGAGGAGCCTTTTTGGCATCGCTGACCTGTGAGCTTTGCTTTGGAAACTTTGCGTGAAACCAGTTTTACAGATGTTGGGATTTCTGTGAAATGCCGCACGCTCCCCAGAGGTGGGACGTAGCATCACCCCGCTGACTGCCCCATGAAAAAGAAGGCTGACATCTAGCCTCAGGATTTATGGGGCTCTCGCAGTTCTTACAAACAGCTGTCCTTTTTGGGACTGCGGGGAGCTGTGGAGGTCTCCAGAGGGGCTGCTTGAAACTGCAGCCGTCCACCCCTCTGCATCCCCTGGACCGAGGATGACCACGAGGACAGGTCCCATTGCTGGATTACGAGTCGGTTCACACCACTCTCCCAGGAAGTGGTTCTGTTCTCATCCTCCTCTTGTCCAGTTCTGGAACCATGTGTGACCTTCCAGTACCTGAAGGGGCTACATGAAGGTGGGGGAAGGTCTGTTCTAAAGGGTTTGTAATGACAGGACAAGGAGCAATGGTTTTAAGTTGGGAAAGGAGAGGTTTAGACTGGATACTGGAAAAAAGCTCTTTAATCTGAGGGGGATAGACCACTGGAATGGGCTGTCCAGAGAGGTGGGGGAGGCCCCATCCC
>JAAGNO010000897.1:52894-65962 GCA_033439905.1 Ceryle rudis
GACAGGGCTGCTCCTGCCGCTTGGGCAGCGTTTCCAGCGCCGGCTTGGCACCGGTGCTGGTGGCCATGTCGGGCACGCCCTCAGCAGAGATGGGCTGAATGATGTGGCCCGCCCGGGGGACAACAGGGGGGGGGGGTCGCCGGGGGTGGAGAGTGAGATGCAGGAAAGAAAAGACTTGTTTTTCAAGAAGAGTTAATTGAAGGCTAAGATTCTGCCAGTTATCCACATACATTGCTTTCGGGGGGCAAGGAAGGAATTAAGATAATTTTGGGAAGTACTCCTACTCTTTGGATGTCTTTACATTCCGGTTACGTGTTCGGGCTCGCCTGTTTAATTTTTCCTGCCAGACAGCAGTGTTCTTCTCGAATCATCTAGAGCCACAAGGTTCTGTCAGTCCTCACACGCGTTTGGTCGCCCGAGCGGGAATTCCATGGAATGCCAAGAACAGATTTTTGCTATTGTGGGCTCATATAAATTATGTATCCAGGGGTATGAAAGGTAATCCGAACCTGAGCAGAGGAGCATGTGACGCCTTTACTACTGCTCAGAGTGATGGAGGTAAAGCCAGTATTTGTCTAGTAAACAAGGAATAACAGGGATACGGGAGTCAGAGGCACTCGGCGAAGGTGCAGAGCTTGAACGGAAAGGACGGTGAGGAATTAAGAGCATAACTGAGTGAGATGGTTTGCTTTTAAGTGTTTGCACTTCTGCTGAAAGGTGTCAGGTGACCACTGGTAGGTCCTGCAGCGCGTTCGCCTTTCATCACAAGGACGTTCCCGTTGTATCTTTAAGGAAGATACACGCTGGTGTTTTTCCAGTATGGGTATCGATATAGAATATGCGTTGGGAAGGAGGATCCTCCTTACTGGGCATTATCTTATCGCTGGTTGCGTAGAAAGCCTTTGGCAAGTCCTACCGTCCTGCCAAGTCTCCTATCAGAGAAGCGAGGTTAGTAATAACACTTGTCTTCGTTACGGTCTTCACTTTCTTCAAACAAAAGCCAGGTGAACGTTTAGCGTGTTATCGACAGTGCTTCCTCTGTCCAGCAAATACACAGTTTGTTCTTGTGAAGACATGTGACACTTCTTCCTGCCCACGCGCTGAAAGAGGAGGACGAAGCACAGCTCCTCGGCAACGTGCCGATGGGCTGTTCTGTCACCTTTCTCTTCGCCTGGCTTTTCTGTGCGTGAGAAATACAGTGAAAAGACCGCAGATGAATGAGAAGTATATTAGAGTTGTTGTTCCTTCTCAGAGTTGGAATGTGAAGGAGATACACTGTGGGCAGGTACTCCCGATTTAAAGCGCCCTGAAGTTCAGGAAGGCTTATTTGGAAAGGGCATTCAGCAAGTTCGCAGTAGGTAAGAGAGTTCAGCATCTATCACCTTGAATTAAATCAAAAGTGAAAGGAGAGATGCTGGTGGGAGATACTCAGCCCTTCAAGACCTGTCTCGGAGCTGGTGTTCCCGGAACCTGGTTAAATGCTTAGGGATGTGTTGCCAGATGTGGGGAGATGTCAACAGCAAGACTTAGGAGAACACAGTGAAGCTCTCACTGTGCGGTGGATGTTGAGCCAGGGGCGGAATGTCGGGTGAGTTAAACTACTCTTGCCAGTGCTAAGGAGCTGTGTGTTGAGTGAAGACGGGTAAATAACGGAAAGGCCACGATGGAAAAGAGAAGGTATTCGAGAGGTATTCCTTATTCACATCGGTCTCCTAAATTTTGTTGTCTGAGGTTGCAATTCTTGCCTCTTGATTGGTTTCAGTTTCTTTGGCCAGCTTTTCGTTCGTGAATTCTAAGTCTTTCTGGAGTGCTGCTAATTGCTTCAGAGCTCGAGGAGAGTGTGTGAATGAAAGCACACATTGTAATTCCAGCAAGCCATTTTGTTAGAGCGATTTCACGGCGTGTTAAAAACACAACAGCTGTTTACAGTTTTTGCACATCTTCCACACCACGCAGACGGTTTTTTTTTGGTGAGTGCCTTTTTGTCCCGCGATAAGCACATAAGGACTGACGAACTTCTTATGTCGCGTTCTCATAACCTGAGAAACAGCTTGAGTTTCTTCTTTCTCATACCTCTGGAATGGAACCCTCTCTAGCTGGTTAGGAGATGAGCGCTGGATCGAGTTTCTGCTTTGGCAGGAAGAAGCCATGAGGAAAATGCCCGAGTGTGTTTCACAGTGGAAGCCGGTCGTTGTGAAGCGGCCCGTTTCGGCGTTCCCACTGATTTGGGGTTGGGAAGCTATGGTGGAGCAGGACGTGAGGACACTCCTCTTTAAACCAGTATTCTGTCTCCCTCTCATGGAAGGGAAAAGCGTAGCTTTGCCGTTGACGTGAGCACAGGAAGAGTGCAAAGCGAAAATGATTTGCTCAAATCAATAATTTTCACGTTGCCTTAATGCATCTAAAATATTTAAAGGAAATATGTTTAAAAGCTATTATTATGGTTTACATATACTGCAAGTTTTAAATAATGAATTTGAAAAACGCTTCTGAAAAATAAGGGTGGTTCTCATAACCAGGAGGCAAGTCTGGGAACCCAGCATGCTACAGGTCAACAAAGGGCAACTGGAAAGGCAACATCCATCAAACCTGTGCCAGCGGCTGGGTATTGGTGATCTGCTTCCGCTAGCAGTAGTTATTCTTCTGAAGGGAAAGCCTTCTAAACAAGGCTGTGAATTGGTTTTCATGCTCGCATTGACAGATTGGGAAAGCAGTTTGTTCTACCAAATTTAACAATGATATATCATTATCACAACTTTGGGGGAAATCTATAAAATCAATAAGTTTGTAGCCTGAACAGGATTTGTATCGCTTGCTTGCTGTGCTGGTGTCAAAGCGTGAGCATATGGATTGAGTCACAGCCTGAGATCAATGGAATTTGTGGACAGTAAGCTCAATAACAAGCCCTTCTGAAAAGAAATAGATGTAAAAAGCAAATTTACTAGAGTATAAAAAAAAAAAAGCTAATATCTTTTCCGCGCCTGGCTGTAAAGTGCTGTTTGGCTGCCGTTGGCTGCTGGTACTTTGAAAGCTGTCTAGGGTATGTGCTTGCAATGCTGAGTGCTGCTGCTGCTCTCTACTTCCATGCCTTGCATGTACAGTTGGATGCTTCTGTTTGTAGGGCTTGTATTAGGAAACTAGCCAAGAATAGGAGGAGGGGGAAAAAAATAGCCCTTTATATTGTAAACTGAATAAAGAATAAAAACAGTCAGTGTGTCTGCTGGGGAAAGACCATGGTGGCTTTATTTACTTTGTACTGGCAGGGCTTGCTAATGGAGAAAAATAAAAAGGCATAATTAAATAGTTTAATGAATTCGCAGCTCTTTTGTTTGAGTGGGGCTGGGAATGCATGTTCCAGAGGGCCTCACAAAGAGCTCGGCTGGTAGTGAGTTAAAAGTAGGAAATCAGTCCTTTGAAGGCATTTTTATACTTCATTATCCCAGCATGTAAAATGACTTGTACTAAACGATTGAGGATTTTTTTTCACTCTCTCTCTTTCTCTCTTCTTTTTCTAAACAAAGGAGAGCATCAGGGCGGCAGGAGCATAATTCCCCTCAGTGTCCTAGAGCCAATAGATCAGCTTGTCAGCGAATTGGTGGGCCTGTACTTACGTTTCAGTAAAATATAGGGCTCTGGGAAACTGTAGTGAGCAACGAAACCGCAAGCCAACCACCACAGAAACACGCGCACTCCAAGAGACCCTGGGGGAACGGGGATGAGAAGACCTCCCTTTCCACCTCAAGACTTTGCAGTAGGCATATATTCACTTTTAAAGGATTTGTTGAGGGTGTGTGCGCACTAAAAGCAATCATGTTACATTTTTTCCGCCAGGTTTTTCTTTCTCTGTTGTTTTGGACTAGTAAAGCTGGATCGGCTAAGGTGTATTTCCTTCCTCCCAGTGGGCCAAGCTGTAGTGTGTAGGGTTTTTATGAAAGGAATGGCATTCGTCAACGCTCCTCAACTAGCGTGCGCACCTTGGTGATGGTACCGGTGAAGGGATGACTCTCCCAGCTGCGGGCACAGCAGGAGCTGGGCTGGCCGTGGACTCTCTTGGCCGTGCGTCCGCAGCCGTGAGGTTCCAGCGTGAGCCGGCTGGTACGCATCAGGCTTTGACTGTGGCTCTTCAGGTGCCGGTCTTTAGTCTCCACACAGCCCAGTCAGTGGAGCCTGAAAGACACCTGCAGCATCCCTGGGTTGTCCTCAGAGCCCAGAAGGGTAAGCAGTCCGTCTCGCGCTGCCCTGCCAGCGGAGATTGGCTGCGAGTCGCTGCTCCCCCTCGTTGCGCTGGCATTCGTCCCGGTGCTGCGGTCGTACCGCGCTGTAGGGAGAGCACCAAGTATCTGACCTTCCTGGGCTCTGCCTGATGAGTTGATCTCAGCAACAGAGAGCGAATGTTGCCGTGCTCAGGAGGAATATGGGTGTTTCCTATTAAACAAGATGGCAGCGTGGAACCAATCTGAGTTGAATTTGAGGACTGTTCAGGTCCAAATACTCTGCTGGACACCACTGTGTTTGGCGTAGTCGTCGACGTTGTTTGCTGTTAGATGGTAGGTTTATTGTTCTAGTAGCCTCTGTGGCCGTTTTTCACGTGGCCACTTTTCATGTGGCCGTTACCAGGAGATCAGTCCACAGGGTGGAAGGGAAGACCTGTGAGAAGAAGTATCTTTTTTGAGCAGATGAAGACTTTTTGCCCTTGTGCCATCCTTGGCCTTTGATTTCACCTGGCCACTGGAGCTGGTCGCATTCCGTGTGCCTGTGAGAGCCAGCTGCAAACAGCGGGGAGCTTCCCTCCAGGACCTCATCTGGCCCATGGACTGCTATTTACAAAGCATTCTCTTGGTTTTTACAGCTTGAGTTTGCTTATAAACAACACGAACTGTTTGTTTCTTGTTAAAATTTACCTCATAAACAAACTTTACTGCGCGAGTTCAAGGGCAATAATTGTTTAATCCCGACTTTCTCATACCCGTAACGCAGTGACTGTAAAGCTGTGGTTGGCACTTTATGGGATCTTTCTGTGGCTCTCTCCAGTGAGCGCGGTGCCACGCGCTGCAGAGGCCGGGTTTGCCTCTCCGCCGAGCAGGAGGTTGTCAGCAACGGCACCAGACCAGCTGCATTTCTTTGCTCTCTTTAGAAAGAATTAAAAGAGAGAAAATCTTCAGAAGAAGCCCAGAAGTCCACAATAGAAGCCACTGCCTGTTTCTGAATTTCTGAAGGTTAACTTATTTTCAGATGTAACGCTCAAACCGTACAGTTATTGGCAACCAATGGCACTCTCCTTCGTCCTTCTTGCTGAGTAGCGGGGAAATGCTGGGGAAGTGACTGCTTATATTGATTAGCGAGACAAGAGAGAGTTAGAGACCCTCAGCACTGCCACTTACAGTGGGCAGGAAACCCAAATTGACCAGTAATAAAGTGTTTGAGGTTGTACGAGGCGGCTCCTGGGGAAACTGCCTTCTCGGAGTGGGGATGCTAGGGGTGGAAAGCTGTCAATTATCCTTGTTTGATGAGGACTAAGTAAACGCGCTCTGAAAGTGGCCTATTAAATGTGGGAGAAAACGCGCTGGGGCTGGGTTCCCTCTGCAAAAGTATTTTTGCAGAGTTGGCAGGGTGGATGTCGTCGCGCCCGCGCCCAAGGAGTGCTACCATCAAGACAAGCTTTTTGCTTGTGGCCTCTAGTTATAGATAGGATAAAAAATTAAAATAGTCCCGGTGTACTAGTAGTGTAAAAATCTTTAAGTTCTCGCTGCAATATAGGCTACGTATCTGTGAGCGGCGTGAACACGTAAGAGGGACGCAGAAGGCTCAGACCCGAATACTTGGGACATCACAGGCAAAAGGGTAGCAAGTTTCTGAGTTCACTGTGCAATTACAAGCTAAGGATAACCCGTGACGGTGAGTATCTCGGGTGCCTCGTGTCGCAACTGTTAGGTATAATTCAGGCCTGAAGTCTGAATAATTAACCAAAATGGAATCTCTTGATAAAAGTGCAGACTCTCCTAGTGCAGTGAATGGGTGCAAGGCATAAGAAACCACCTTGCAGCTTGTTGGGAATGAGAATAAAAATAGCAGAAGCATGTTGTGGTAAAATCAGAGAGGCCAAATCGTAAAATGAGAAGCAGCTAGCAAGATGCACCAAAAGAGCAAAAAATAATGGTTCTAAGAACAAGGGCAGGAATAGGAAAATAAAGTGTAGGATCACCATTCCGTGGAGAGCAAAAGGTAATTCTGAGACAGCCAAATGTTTCTGTACCTTCTCCATTAAAGGTCATCTACAGGACAGCAGCTTTCATAATTGATGCAGTTGCCAAACGGATAAGATCTTAGTCCCGAGTAGAGAAGAAACAGGTTAAAGTGTCAAAGATAGCTGCTGTCGGAGCCGTGGTTTTCAAAACTCATTCAAAGCCCACGTAGAGCCAAAATAAACTCTGAACTAGCAGCGTCTGTTCTTGAAAACTTGAGGAGGGAGGGTGGACTATGGTAAGGCAACGTACTGTCCTTAGTTTAAACGGGAGTTTAGACAGGAGCTATAGACCAGGCAGCTAAACGCTGCAAAAATTCTGACAAAAATAATCAAAGTATTTGCAAGAGCTTGGAAGACAACAGGGGAATGAATAACGAACGCAGGTTTGTCGGAAGAAAATACTGTGTAACCCACGCAACAACTTCAGCGGCGGAGTAACAGGTGTGGACAGGGAAGAAGCGATTGTTGTCCTAGATCTTGGACTGAGGGAGGTGTTTGGTGCCCCACTGCAAGGGAAGGAAGCAGGCTTTAGATGAGCGTAGGTGTACAGCTGGCTGAGGAATCATAGTTGGGGCACGCTTATCAATGTCAAAATGGAAGGAGGTATAAAATGAGGTTTGGCAGGGGTCTGCCCTGACCCTGGGTCATTGCAGTGTTTGCTTTAACGAGCTGAAGCACCACGTAGGAAATACGTTTACCGAGCTTTCAGGCAACGAAAAAGGTAGCTGTTGAGTACGTTCGACCACAGGAGGACAAGTCAAAAGAAGCTGACGCTGGGGGTGACGGCTTGGCCAAAACTGAATGACAGTCTATAGCGACAACTCCCAGATCTTCCTATGGAACGTTTGCGATGTGCAGAAAAACCGTGGTGTGTGAACATTAGCAGTTCCTTGGCCAACAGCCCTGATGGTGGCTTCAAACCTTAGGTTATCCTTCTGCTTTGAGAACTGAAATTATTTTAAAGCATCTAAAACTACGAATTAATAAAAGTGGGCTTGGTGAAAAAGAAAAGGAAAATGCCGAAAGCATGAATAAGAAAAGTTTTTCTGTGTGAAATCAGTTTGCCTTGCAAACAACTCACGTCTAGATACTTTGCAGTGTTGTACTGACACTGTCTCTGCTGCGCAGACATACTAACAGCAAAGGCAAACCAAAACCGCTTCCGAAGTCACTGCAGACTGGTCACTGTGTGGTTAGTAAGCCCAGCCTGGACATTATGCACGCACCGATGGCCAACTGTGTCAACCAGAAACAGCCAAGAGAGAAGTTTTGTCCAAAACACAATCTGTTTTTTCTGCTTATTTCAGTAGCTCTTAAATATAATTTCTACAGTAAACGTAATGTACAGGTAATGCTTGTGTAAACTTGTTTTTTCACTTCTGACTCAGTCAGAGCTCTTACTCGGGTTAATCAAGGTTCTGACTACGCGACTGACTTGTAACAAAGGCACTCGGCAGCTTTAATACCTGTTCAGTTAATCCTCCTTGTTCTCCGTGCTGAATAGGGCCACGAGTGCTGGTTTCACTGGCGCTGAGAAAGGGAAAAAACCCACAAGCTTGTTTGTTAGAGATGTCCAATTGTTGCTTCTGCATGTTCACCTTATTTTATGACCTTAAACTCTTCTTCAGAGAGTTTCTTTCCCCCTTGAGTTCTGCGGTCAGTCAGGAGGATCTGATGTGGTTCAGACCACAACTCCCTGCAAAATCTTTCCGCTGAACTCTGGCGCCAACAAGAAACCCCAGTGTGCTGCTTGCAGGCACAGTCACCTTGTAGGTTCTAGACGGAGCAGCATTGGATGACAGAGAGGAATGAAGATGCAGAGGCAACCACCAAAATAGCCTCAAAAGCGTCTGGGATGGACCCACGTGAGACAGGGTGCCAGCAGGGCAGAGCCATTACTCTTTCTTGGGGTGCTTCATGTAGTGCTTCTAACAAAGTTTATTGGTGTGCGTAATTTCCCATCCCGCATGGAAAACAGCAAACACGCTCAGCTGTGTTTCCTCTTCTGACTAATTCTCAAAGAGATGAAATTCACATTGTCTAACGGTCCAAACCTTCACCGCTGCTGTGGTGGAGAGATTTTGTTGCTGTTGTTGGAAATGGAAATGTAAAATAATCTCTCTGCTCTGTCCTTTTTGGCGCTGTACATTCCCCACCGCAAGGGCACATTTGGACTTGCTGATAGTAGGGTTCCTTCAGAACTGTGTAAGCTTTCTGCTTTACTGGATCCTCAGGTTAGGAAATCATCCACTGGTGGTCTTTTTCAGTCTTAACCTGCGCCCATCTCGTCTGGGTTGGTTTGTTCGTTTAAAAGTATAGTCTGACACCTTCTGTGGATCCTCCCAGATCCTTAAATCTTTCTGTTGCGTGAAGCAGTTCCGTTAGAGGCAGTCCGTGGCACTTCCTTACTTATCCTTAATTTGTTACAGGCAAAATTACATCTCTGGTTTTTATTATGTTTGTGGTACTGTGGACTTTCCCTTTTTTCCTCTTCACTGCCCCCCCAAAATCTCACTTCAGCAGTATGAAGTGAACCGTGCGTCGAGCGTTATGAGGTAATATCCCTTATTGCAAAAAAAAAGAACAGGGCTCCTTTTAATGAGCGCTTTCAAACTACCGCTTCGCGTCCCTATCGAGGGAGCCCCTTTTTCTTTTGTTCATAATGAGGAACACCTCATTTGCACTGTCCCTAGATTTATGGAGGGACGGGGAAAAAACCCTTCGATTTATTACATCTTAAATGAACTGCTCCCAAAGCAAAAACAAAGAGGGTAGTAAACTGGTGCCTCTGCGCTATATAGTTTGATTTTTATTGAGCTGGATAGTGATGTTCTGCCTCACCTAAGAAGGGTGAGCGTGGGCTATAATTACCTCTTGTGGACCCCATTTTCTGATAACCTCACCGGCCTCTCCCTCTTCGGGATGTTGAGTCTGTCAGTTATGGTATTTTATTTGTTCTTACTGATGGAGCTGTATACGGTTAGAAGTGATGAAGCTCATTTGATATTTCATTTACTTGAGAAAATGGGGCATGCTCCCTGAATTTGAAACAGAAGAAACATGCCGGTTGTTCTGCGATTTCTCTTCTGCTGTATTGCAGAAATTCTTCCTGTTAGCTCTCTCTCCTGACGTTCATCCTAACCCATAGCTCCATCAGCACGATCAGCTCACTTCCTTGGCAGATACTCTTGCATACCGAAAGAGTTAACTAAAAAGAAAACAGGTTTTAATTGATGAAATCCCAGTTTTAGAAGAAAGGGCTTTAAGGTCAAAGTCTTTCTTGGCAAAGTGAATAGAGACGGGCAATAATAGCTGTGTTCTTGGTACGAGATTAAATTCACTGTCTCTTGTGCAAGATGAATTGACATAATGGTGTTATTGCTTGCTGCTCTGACTTAGGAATAGGGGCACTGATTCCTTAAAGTTTTAATATTTGTTAACTTCTCCTTTACAGGAGTGTTTTGGATAGCGGTAACGGTGTCTTTGGCGTGATACATTAAAAAGAAAACTTGAGGTGTAAGAAGAAGGTTTTATGAAGGTCTCTTTTTCATTTTGGCTTGGTTGCTTTTTTTTTTTCCCCCCTCTTTTGACTTTGGCTTACCTATACTTCCTTGCGTTCAGAAATGTGGAGCCACCTAAAACATATTTTTCAGCTAGATAATGGCAACCTAAAACTTTCTGTCTAACCTATGGCAAAAAGCAGAAATCGATAATAAATGATCTGGTGGCTTCCTGGTTTTGCTGGGTGTCTGAAAGTGTTTTCTCTGTAGTTCAAAGGCTATAGAAATTACAGTAGACAAATTCCAGCTACAAATAACACTTCTCGCCTTTTGCGTGGTCTTAAAACCTTTTTATTTATTTCCCCTTCTGCCAGAGTCGAGTAAGAGGCTTTTACATACCAAGCCGAGGTTTTTTTTAGCCTTAAACTTCGGAATATTTTCAATATCTGCAACATTATCTTTTGAATAATAATTACGTCTTATATTAAATTATAAGACAGCAGGATTCAGGATTAGATCTCTGCATATTATTCTAGTGAAGGAAATTATGACAGGGGTCATTTTTTAGAATTATGTAGGAGGGTAAAAGGTCCCAGGCAGCATTAGAAGGGAAGGCGTTTATAATTAAATTGTAATTTAGGCCTATGATTTATAGTTTTCTCAATGAAAAATTTGGTGCTGTAGAGAGATCCTAGGAGGAACTTTAGTGAGATACAACTTAATGAAATAATAAAAAGAAAAATTATTCTGGAATAGACTGTATTATAGTGGTACGGTGTGGCAAGCATTTTATCAGTATTTCTCTTAGAAACTCCGTTTTCCGGGGTTTTACATCTAGGAGGCAGAGGTCTGGTTTAGGGTGAGACGTGGCGTGTGGGCTTTCAGATCAAGAGAATTTTTACTGTGTCTATATTACTTTATTTTTTGAAGTCATTTAGCTCACCACAACCTGACGTATTCTAAACCATACAAGCTGTCGGTTCAAGGCAAAGCCCACCGCTTCTCTTTTTTTGCCGTTGTTAGTCACGAGTTGCAAGAAAACTGTGAGCTTCCTTCTTCCTAATTTGTGAAGTCGTTAAACTGCGTGCAGTAGAAATCTGCTCTGAAGTAGCATCCGCTTTTATAGAAACAGTTTGTTCCTGTCTAACGTGCAGGGTATTTTTGAGGACTGTAGTATTAGACTGCAGAGCAGACAGACAAGGGACTTAGAGGAGGAGCACTTTTGTAGTTATTTTTATTAATTAGTAGGCTTAACTCCTCCCTGTCGTGATGAACACCTCTTCTATTGGCAGGAAAACGTTAATACAGAAAGGTTAAATGACTTGCCAAAGGCAACTGAGGTAGTCGGTGGCTGATCTGACACCAGAAGCCATCTCAGGCAGTAAAACTGTTGAAGGAGTGTGTACAGATGGCGAACAGCTCACAGGTGGTTTAGAGCCACCCTTCAGCTTAGGAAGAACTCATTCTGATAAAAAATGGCTTTAAGAAAGGCATGTAGCTTCAGACATTGCCTTTTGAATATGATTTGCTTGTGCCTATTCAGCAGCTGTTCCTACAGATTGCTTATTCACTGGCCTGAGTTAAAAAAAAATACTCCCCCCTGCCTTGAATTTTGTTTGGACCTAGAAAGCCAAGATGCAAGTTTAGTGTGTGGGTTTGAAGATCACCAGATTAAGGCCCTACATCAAGGTTGCTGGTACTTGCATTTTATTTTTTGTAGTAACTTTGAATGCAAATGAGAACCTGACTAAAATAAACGTATTTAAGCACCCTCGGAAATAAATAAAACTACTGAAATTGTGTCTAAGCAAAATGTGACATCTTCCGTATCCCAGAGGGATGAGGAGCGTGCAACTTAAAAATACACCGACGTTGTCCGTTATACAGAAGGGTAAGAGGAATTAACAAAAGCACCCCCCCTCCCGTTGGAAGGGAAAATAAAACTAAAGAAGAGGGACAAATAATATATTTGCATCTTTTCCACGTTATGCAGGCTGAAATCGTTCAACTTTAACGGTGTTCAACTAGCGTGGCTTAAGATTCCTGTACTGCAAATGCTAATTTGTGATATAATCATTAAAGGTCAGAGGGGTTTTGTACTCAAATAGCTTCCAAAGAAGTGTTATGTCACAAAGACCAGGGCGTAGACAGAGGAGGACAGGCAGAAAAATACTGTGTGGCGTGGCAAACGTTGCCTTGGAAAGTAAAGAGAAGAACAGAAAGATGCCGAATTAGTGAAATTCTCTCCTCTTCCCTCTGACAGTGTTGCTGAGGATTCAAGCTCTCTACACATCAGAGTGGACCGTGGCTGGGAAAGGTGCATTAGTTCGGTAGAAACAAAAGAGCTGGGGAGTTGAACAGAAGGCAGGGCGGCTGGAGATTAGTAAATACTTCTCTGAATGTTTAGGATACAAGCGGTATCAATATTAGCTTAAAAATTATCCAGATATCTATGTATTTAATTACGAGTTCTTCCCAAAATATACAAATTTAATGAGGAAACAATAAGCTTTTTAAAGACCAAGTCTTCAGGCATAATGAGTATTTGGGAATATTCACAAATAATGCAAATCTTGATAGCACAAATGGTTCTCTGACTTCTGTGTGAATAACAGGCAGTTTAGAACTCTTCTCAGTAAAGAAGTAACATCGCAGGCTCTGGTATTTTCAGGGAACTATTCGTAGATTATTGTGTCAAATTAAAAAGAAAATAAATCGATGTTAATTTTTTTCTTTTCCTCTTTCCAAGCTAACCTGAAAAAAAAAAAAAAAGGTTAAGACTGATACTTGAAAAAACCGAGGTATTTCACCTTAAACAAAGAAGGGAACAGCAAGAGATATTTACAGGGGGGGAAAAAAAACCCAAAACATTTTCCTGTAATTTCCTGAACCTTGCTTGCAGTAAGCGTTGATTATGGAATCATTTGTTTGAAATCTAGGCTTTCTTCTCTGTAACTCCTTTCCCTCTCCTTGATCCAGCGGAGAAATCACAAGTGCCTGTGTTTGACTTCTCCTTTTGTTTGGCACGGCGCTCTGATCGTACACCTCATTTAGCATCTTAACATCGCTCTTGGATGAAGAAGCAGCAGCCTTTGTTTAGAAAGAAAGTCTCTTTGATAATTAGAAGTAGTGAGGGATGTAACAAAACCCCGAGAAAACGTGTTACAAAGTGTGAATGCGGCTTTTATTTCAGCAGAGAGCCATTTCCCACACGGCAAAACCCCCGGGCGAGGCTGTGGCCGGTGGTCGGCCGGGATGTGATGCAAGTTATGGAGTTTTTTTACATACCTTCAATTAATCATAGGCAGCTGCTTATGTCCTGCT
>JAAGNO010000898.1:0-27119 GCA_033439905.1 Ceryle rudis
TGACCCTGCTGGAGCAGAGGGGTTAGATGAGATATCTCCAAAGTTCCCTTCTACACCCCAGCATTCTGTGATTCTGTGATTCTCTGATTCTGTGAAACCCATGGTGGGATTATCCAGAAGCTTTGACAGATCAGACATTGCAGATGACTGAAGGAGGGAAGGCAGGTCTCTTGTGCCCAAGCATGCCACCCTGGGAATCCCAAATTCTTCTCCTTGATGTGTCCCTGCTTTATATCACTTGACCTGTCTGTGCTTTACCACATCCAGGAGGGCCACAAAGATGATCAGAGGGTTGGAACACCTTTCCTATGAGGACAGGCTGAGGGAGTTGGGGTTGTTCAACCTGAGGAAGAGAAGGCTCCAGGGTGACCTAATAGCAACCTTCCAGTACCTGAAAGGGGCCTACAGGAAGGCTGGAGAGGGGCTGTTTACAAGGTCCTGTAGTGAAAGGATGAGGGGTAATGGGTTTAAATTAGAGAAGAGTAAGTTTAGATTGGACATTAGGAAGAAGTTCTTTACATTGAGGGTGGTAGAGCAGTGGAATAGGCTACCCAGGGAGGTGGTTGAGGCCCCATCCATGGAGCTATTTAAGCTGAGGCTGGACAAGACTCTGAGTAGCCTGGTCTAGTTGAGGGTGTCCCTGCTCACTGCAGGGGGGCTGGATTAGATGACCTTTGGAGGTCCCTTCCACCCCTAGCCGTTCTATGATTCTATGACATCCTAAACCAGGGAAAGTTTCTTGAAGAGAAGGTTGGTAATACTTGTGTGATTTTTTTTGCCTTGTTTGCCAAACTGGGAGGTGTGAAGAGACATCCTCTACACAGATAACTGCATGTTGAACCCAAAATAACCCATCCTCCAAGGCACCAGAGAGATGCAATTCCTGTCCTTTTAATCCCAAATCCTGACAAATTACACTGAGAAGAATATTGATCAGAGAGAAATGACAGAGGGTATTTAAAACTCTTCAGGTCTGCAATCCTTATAACAAACCCCTATACGAGCTTAAAGTTGCTTCCATTGACTCAGGTCTTCCTTTGTGTGCTAAAAAGACATTTTCATCAGCTGACTTCAGAAGACGAAAATATCATTTTCAGGTCAATTTTTTTTTGGTAGTAGAGAGAGGTTTCATGACATGGAACAAGTCTGCTTTTTGAGGCCATAGAGTCATGTCCCTGTTGACTTGTGCCACTGCCTCATGGATGCACAGAAGATGTCCTGAGGCTTTCTTCACAGAGAACTGATGGCAGAGGTAGGTCTCGGGCAAAGACAGCAGATCATCTGGTGTCACTCCACAGCTGCTCCATTTGATGCCCATAGAATGGTTTGGGTTGGAAGGGAATTTTAAAGGTCATCTTGTCCAATCCCATCTTTAATGAGCAGCATCTTCAAATAGACCAGGTTGCTCAGAGCCCTGTCCAACCTGACCTGGAATGTTTCCAGGGACAGGGCATCTACATCCTCTAATCCTTCATTTTACAAACTCTTATAAAAGAGATTTACAACCAAAATTCCCAGAGCTGTTGAACCTGCAGAAGAGGAATGTGAAGCATCTTCAGAGACAGAGCTGGAGACCACAGAAGTTCTCCCATGGGATGCCAAAGGACAAGACAGTTTGTCCACAGAGACATCCTCCAAGACCTGACATTCTTATGATGATTTGTCCCATTCTGGGTTAGGAAGAGATCTGGGGGGTTATCACACCCTTAAACCAGAGGGCTGGGATATCTGTTGTCACCACCCTTACTGGAAGGAGAGCAGGGCAGCTCCTATCACCAGGAATTGCAGCCATTCTTCACCACCTAGGGATGCATTCTCCAGTAAGTGATGGAAACCTGAGGCCACCATCACAATGGGTGAGTAGCTTTCTGGAAACACAACTTCTTTGAAATCTCCAGCCGTCATCACTAGCCAGAAGTAGGAAAAAAACTAACCTGGGGTTACCAGAGACCTAACTGAAAACCTTGGTGTAGGATTTGCACCTCTGAGTCCATCCCTTCTCCTGAGTTCACTCCAGCCATAAATGCTGCCGCCGTCCTTCTCTGAAAAGCAAAGAGCCTCAGCAGCTGAATCCATGACTCAGGGAGAGCAGCAGCTTGACTGTCCTGGCCCTCCCATCCCTGACTGTAAATTGGGGCCCTGTCAGAGGAGTTGGCCCTTTGGAGAAAGAAGGGCAGATAAATCAATCCTGACAATTGACAGGCTTGCACTGAAATGCATTGTTGGTTTATCCATCAATAGTTATTGACTGGGATTGTGTTCCCAGGGTGCTATTCTGCTCTCAGAAGGGAGCCCACACCCCACTAGAAATGCAGGCTGTAGAAGTGCTCAGCAGCATGTGGAGGAAAGTTGGGAAGAGATGTTAGAGAGAAAGGTTGAAACTGGGAAGATGGGGAGAAGGTTGGCATCTGGTAAGGATGTAGGTGAGTGTTATGGACAGAGAGTGAACCAGCTGAAGAGGAGGAGATGGAGTGTGACAGTGTGACAGATACAAAGACAAGGAGAAGAGTCTACACATGCTTCATATACCCTTCCTAGAATCATAAAATCATTTTGCCTGGTCATCAAATCCAGCTGTTCCCCCAGCACTGCCAGGGCACCACTAAACCATGTCACTCAGCACCACATCTACATGGTTTTGAAACCCCTCCAGGGATGGGGACTCCACCACTGCCTTGGGCAGACTGGGACAGGCCTTGACAACCCTTTCCATGAAGAAACTGTTCCTCAGGTCCAACCTAAACCTCCTCTGGTGCAGCCTGAGACTTGTTCCTCTTGTCCTATTATTGCCTGAGAGAAGAGACCAACCACACATTGTTACAACTTCCTTTCTGGCAGTTGTAGAGAGTGACAAAGTCTCCAAAGCCAGCAAGAAATCCAGGAGTCCCAGTTCTTCTAGTCACCTCCAACCAACTTGTAAGGTAAGTCACTAAAAGTTAGGATTTAAGAGTTATATCACTCCACTACAGTCTCCACTGAGAACAGTCACCACAGAAGAGCCCATGGCTATACCATTAGATTCTCCATGTAGAGTGGTAAACTACCTCACCCATACAAGGTCGGGGCAGTGATACCTGGCTGAGTTTCCACATGTCCTAGGAACACCCCATTTCATCTTTCCAACTTCCCCATCAGACAAATAAGTTCTTTCCAGGGAAGGCTCAGCCAGGAGCTCCTCTGTCACTGTTGTTATCCATCACAAAAACCAGCTCAAGGTTTCCCTGCAATACAGGTCATTGTATTTTGCTGCCTGGAAGTGAACAGCCCAGGACCAGGCTGGGCAGTTTCTGCTGGGAGAAAGGGAGGGAAAAAAAATTGAAGGCAGAGGGGAGAGCCCTGGAAAGCAGGTACTGATGCTGAGGGAATGAGAGAGGTGGCTTTTCAATCAAGAGGTGGGATTCTGAAACATCAGTACATGCCCCACACATCTTACTTCTTCCACAAGTGCAAGAGCCATCCTGGCTCTGCAGGGATCTGGTACAACCAAAACACACATACCTGCAGCAGGGTTTTTTTTCCATTTTCCTCCTTTTTGTCCACCAAGACCTCTGGACAATCCTTCCCTATGCAGCCCTTGGGAGAATCCCCCTGGATCCTCCATTACAGGAACATGAAATACGTTCCAGGAACCCCTCAACTCCCACCCCATTACTGTCTCAGTCAGTCCCTAAATTGGCTCTTTGGGAGCTTGGGCTGCTCACGGTTGGTCACCACCCCAGCTCTTTTTAATTGGAGCTTTAATCTCTCAGCAGCTCACTTAATGCGATGGGTATGGCCAGGCCGTTTGCAAACAGTTAACTACCCGTGCTGTCTGCAGCCCATTAGACACACAAAATCTGCCAACTGCTCAGATTAGTTGGAAAAGAGTTTAGCGGCTGCAGGCATGGGGGCTCTGAGCAGTGATGGAGCAGAAAAGCAAGACTCCTGGGTCATCTCCCTACCATGATATTTGGTAGATGGTCCTGGGGTGGAGCAAAATCAGAGGTTTCACTTTGCAGATCTGGGGAGAAGCAGCGAATAAAGAATATGGTAATCTAAAGTAGGGTTGAGTGGTTCAGGACTCCTGGCTCCTACTCTCTGTTCTTCAGGGATTTGGGATTTAGTCATTCTTCCTAAAAATCAGTGTCCAGGCTCCAGGCAAGCATGAGAGGTACAGACCACAGGGTGGGATGTAGAAGAAGCACCCCAGGTTTCCACCAGGAATCCATCAGCAATGCCCTACCAACATCTTTTTTCACATAACCTGTCAAGTGGCCTTGTCCTGCCCCTTTCACTGGTGGCAACAGCACAGAGTCATTGAATCACAGAATCATTTTGGTTGGTAAAGACCTTTAAGATGCAGGGGGATGATCCCTGCCCTAGTCCTGCTGGCCACACTAGTGCTGATCCAAGCTGGGTGACTCCAGCTGAGCTGCTGCGGTTGTGGCCTTCTTGGCCACCTAGGCACACATTGGCTCATCTTCAGCCACCTGTCAAACCAACACCCCAAAGTCCTTTTTCCACCAGGGAATCTCCATCCACTCTTCCCCAGCCTGGAGCATTGAAGGGGGCTGTTGTGGCCCAAGTGCAGGACCTAGAACCTGGCCTTGTTGAACCTTATCCCATTGGCCTTGACCCACTGATCCAGTCTGGCCAGGTCCCTCTGTAGAGCCTTCAAACCCTCCAGCAGATCTTTCCTACCCTCCACCAGATGAACACTCCTGCCTGACTTGGTGACATTTGCAAGCTTATGGAGGTCACACTTAATCCCCTTGTCCAGATCATCTGTGGTGAGAAATCAGGGCAGAAGGGACCCAGAGGGCTCATACTGACCTGGGAAGGCATTTGCTAATTCTCCCCTGATGTGCTGTAGAAGAGGACTTGAGATCCTGAGATACAACAGCTGCAAAACAAAGAAGATATATGAAGAAAATATTAATCGCAAGAACTCTGAGTTTTGGAAATAATGAGATTCGGGCAGTTCAGAGATTTTCAGGTGTGTTCATATGAATGTCTTTTTAATAGTGGTTTGTTATTTATAAAATTCAAGGGGCAAGGGTAGAGATGAAGTGGATGGATTTTCTCCTCAAGCTTTTCCAGAGTGTAGATATGAGGGTGCTCAGGCAAAGGAAGTTTGCTTCACTATATCTCAGGCAGGTTGGGAGGTAGGATTTCCTAAAAGATCTTCAAATCTGCATGAAAAATGGGGTTTGTTCCCCTAATGTCACAAATCTCAGCACAGCCCTCCTTAAAGCCCTCACAAATGAACAGCTACCCACACGAGCACTTCAGGAAGCCAAGCCCTGATCCTGGCAGCAAATCTGACAGCCCACAGTTTTAATGAGGGAATAATCCAGATGAAAGAATCACTCCTCACATGCAAAACGTTGCAAGGGAAAAAACCCCGAGCACTGGCTGTACACATCTCCAACAAACGTCCTATTTTCCCAGGCTCAAAGCTTAGTGATTTAAGTCTTCCCCTGTAAGACTCATCCCATGCCATGTTTTGATGTCCCAGAACAACAGCTTCCAACATCCAGTATTACTCTACAGCTTCTCAGAGGAAAAATGCACCATTTCTTTTTTTTACGTGAATTTGGGAAGCTGGTGGAAACATATTTTATTTTGTTTTCTTTTTACTGAAAATACAATTTTTCTTTGAACTGTCTCTGAAGCATTTCCGTTGGTCTAAGAGCAGAGTTGGAAATTTCAGCTTAGAAGATGAAAAATACTAGAATTAATATGAGAAGGGCTAGTCAAGAAAGTTCTTGGAATCAAGAAATCAAGGTGAGCAAGGACTTAATGTTTGTAGGATCAGCATCATGAACAAGTGGTCCACGGGCAGACGACGGGGAGGAATCAAACTGGTCCAGTGTTATGTTGTGCTTTGACAACAATCCTTTATTAACTGTAAAATAAACTTATGCATAAACCAGAGCAGGATCATCTTGCTCCTTCTCCCTTCCCCTCCTATGTGTGTGTGAGCTTGCATCTTACACTTGTTTCACATAATTTATGTCCCCATTGTGGAGTGAACACATGACGAGGTGAGCAAATCCCATGGCAGCCTCTTGAACAATTCAATAGAGGGGGCAACATTTTCATTTTAATATCATTCATAAAATTTTATGGGTTGTAACTTGCTATTTTTGTTCCACAGAATGAAAAGTGGTCTTTCTTGTATTATTATTATTATTATTGCAAATCTGCAGTCAGTAATGGAGCAGCTCATAAATGCACCAGCCTGACTCCTCTCCTCTGCAGCTATCTGGGCACCAGGGCAGGAAAGGTCAGAAGGGACAGGAAGAGGAGAAAACCTCCTCCCCTGAACATCTGCAAGTGAGTTACTCTGTTATGACAAGCTCCCAGAGAAGATGTAGGGCCAAATTTAACTTTGTAGGTCAGCATGTGTGTGTCCATGCAGGTGTACCTGAGACCTGGGGAAAGAGTGTGTTGTTATACAGTGCATAAAGACCATCTTGAGATATTGGAGCAGCCCCCCTACCTGTCTTTTCATCACTGTGAGCCATGTTTTGTGCTCCCCAGATCTTAAATCACCCAAAGAAGCAACCTTCCAGTCGCAGGAGATGCTGAAGGGGAGAAGTTCACCTCTGGGTACTATGAAAGGTCACCCCACAGGCAGCAGAAAAAGATCTGTGATCTTGACTGTCTTAGGCAAGCACAATCTTCAACTTCTAAACACCAAAATACCAGGCATCTCTCATCACCCACCTTCTATCAGAGAGAGCTGCCATTAAGAAGAGCTCGAGTAAGGGAACGACATTAAATCCAAATTGACTATGTGGCAACACAGGCTATAAATTGTGGTTATTGTGACCAATGCCTGGGCATTATCTGCCTGCCGATTCATCTTCTACTTTGATTAAAACATCCCGCACTAATGCCATTTCCAAAGCCCAAGTTTATTTATGCATAATCAAATTAATTACATTCCTTCGCTCTTGGTAATCCATTCACATCCCCCAGGTGAAAACGCAGCCCCAGTGTTTGACACCAAGATATTCTTGGAAGGAATGTGGCAGCATGGGGAAAATCCTGCGGAGTCAGGGAAATGGAATAAATCACTTCTCGCCCTTCATCCTGACTCCCCATACCATGTGGGGAGATTTTCACTGCTGGCTTAGCTGAGATGAGTGTTACCCCTTCACATTACTACCACCTCCACTGACTTTCTCACCCTGGTGTTAGGGTGCTTTGCTTCCAGGCCTGGTAACAGAGCTGATGGCACCAGTGCAAAGTTGAGTATCATCCCAGCTCCAGATTTGGATGCTGCACATCCTCCTGTGGTTTTCCACATTCCTTGAAGCTCTGATATGTCTTGGCCAGCCTGGTCCAGCAGCAGAGGACCCTTCACCAAGCTTGTTCTCCAGGGAGGGCAGATCTCCACAGCATTTTTAAACCACTGCTCATGGTTGCTCCTATTTGATATCACAGTTAAGAAACCTCAGTCCCTCCAGCATGTGTTTTCAGGCTCTCAGGGCAATGAACATAAAGCCATTTGCAAAGATGTTTTCGATGCCTTGATGTGAACAAAGGAGTATTTATTTTCTCCTCGAAAACAAACTAAGCAACAACTCTAGAGGACATGAGTGCTTCGAGAGTACAAAATTTTCCCCATCCTCCCTCCATCCCTTTCTTCTCCCTCTTGGGCTGCCAGAAGGGAAACAGTTTCTCCTGGGAAGCCATGAATTTGCTCCCCAGTTCAAGAGAGACGAGGAACTACTGGAAAGAGTCCAGAGGAAGTTCCAAAAATGCTGAGGAGACTGGAGCATCTCTGTGGCAAGGAAAGGCTGAGACAGCTGGGGCTGTTTAGCCTGGAGAAGAGAAGGATGAGAGGGGAACTGATCAATGCCCATCAGTATCTAAAAGGTGGGGGTAAAGAGGATGGGGCCAGACTCTTGGAGGTTCCATGTGAACAGGAGGAAAAACTTCTTTCCAGTGAGGGTGTCAGAGACAGGACCAGGCTGCCCAGAGAGGTTGTGGAGTCTCTTTCTCTGGAAAGATTCCAAACCTATGTAGACAATGTGATGCTGGGCCCCCTCCTCTGGGTGACCCTGCTGGAGCCACGGGGGCTGGGTGAGATGATCTCCAGAGGTCCCTTCAAAGCCCTACCATTCTGTGATTCTGTGACTCTAATTTTGCTGCAAAATTTTGCCACATTCACCCTTACGTTCTCACCATGCCACCAGTTCCACCAGGACCCTTGCTTGCTGCAGACTCTCTATCAGCAGGACCCCTCCCATGCCTGCCCCCACAGCCATCCCTCCCAAGCCTGCAAGCAGCAAGATGTTTCCCGCTGTAATACATGACTGGGTTCTCCACTAATCCTCCCACCCTCCTCAATACCTGTGCTTGTCCGGGTGCCTGAAAGGATTTGGAAAGGCAGGGGAAATATAATTAGAGGCGATGTTGCCCTCGGAGTCAGAGATGGGGGCCGGCTCGTTGAAGGGCAGCGGTCAGCAGAAGGAGTGAAGTCAATTTAGCACGGCTTACAGTGCCGTTCCGGCTGATTAGGGATTTGATGAGGGAAGGGGTTTGATTTTGGTAGCCAGAGTGACAGAAGCCTTACGGTCAGTTGAGATCTTGTTTAAGGAGGGCAAGCGGATCTGGACTGGGGATGACAGATAGGGAGACAGGGACAAGCGAGACAAATTGACATGGTTCCCCGTCCTGCTTGTTGTCTCTGCAGCCCCCTGACCTAATCCGACCAGGAATGACCACCGTCAGGGAAAGGCAGCCAGGAAGGCTGCAGGGAGCTCAGGGGAGGGAGAGAGGATGGAAGCAGCAGCAATAAAGAACAAAAGGAGGCAAGAAATGTAGAGAGACAGTAAATCTAAGGTGCATCTTCCCTTGGAGCATGTCTTAGCCTCAGTCATGTCCACACCTTCTGTCTCTGGGCCCTCTGACCATCACCGCTGCTTTTGACCTGCAGCCCAACGTGCACCAAAAGCAGGGAGGACAGCATAGGTGGAAAAGGAGACCAAACCTCACATGAGGCTTGTCCAATCTTTCCCCTCCCTGCTGATGGTTTGAGGACTTGCCTCCTGGGAATGGAGGGGCTGCTAAACATACATGCTTCTCCCATCTTCTCCAGGTCCACAGCATGAAGGCACATAGGGCTTCCCAAGGACCATGTCAACCCTGTGAACTTCCATGTGGTACTTCCTATGGTTTTCAAGCAGGTTCATCCCTTTTAGGCCAGGAGTTCCCTAATTATAATTCTTTTGGGTGCATGTAACTGCTGATGTAGTCACATTAGCCCATGCTCAGATATTTGGATTCTCCACTTGGAGGAAGTCTTAAGAAGCCCTGATGCATAGTGAAGAAACAATGACAAAGAGGCAGGTATTAAGATAAATTATTATATTAATGAGCCAATCTCCCAAGGGGAATGGTCCAGCAAGCTTTCCTCAATGAATATCAAAGCCAAAGGACAGTAGGATCTCTCTCACCCCTGCCCCCATCACAGAACCAGGCCAGGTAGGTATTTCAGGGAAGCACCAATGCACATGCCTTGCATCTGCTGTTAGTTGCTCCTGGAGATGGGCAGAAGGAGGGAACATGCCCCATAGTTAGATGTGGCACTGACCAATTTTCATCTTGGGCTGTTGAGCTTCCCCATTGACAGTGATTCCACCCTAAAACATCTCACTCTCCATTTCCCTCTACAGGCTGACCCAGAGACAGGGAGAGAGAGTTAATCTGACACCTTATCCCCTTCACTTCAGCAGTGGAGGGTGATAGAGAGGCTTTAGACCACTTAGAACTTTCTGGAAGCCTCATGGCTTTGTCTGGGGTGGCTCATAATGCAAGTCACACCTTTCTTGCAAGGTAACCAGGTAAGACTGTTAATTGCAGTTGCTGTAAATAAGCAGAGATTCTTACCTTTCTGTGTTTGCACAGGTGAGACACATGTTCAGGCAGGAGGGAAACTGTGCTACAAAGAACATCAATCAGACAGAGCTGCTGAAAATAGCCCCAACTTCAATTCCCATTGTCACATGGAGATTAAGTGACTTTCCCAGCTGGCCATCCAGGGCTCCAGGTGTCAAACCAAATCTAAGCCCTCTCTGATGGGACAAGCCTTCCTCCATTAGCAGGTCACCCAACAGATTCTGGGAAGTTAAACTATTAGAAGAAAAAAACATCCCTTCCTGCCTTGCCAGAGATGGGATCCTGTCCTGAATGTAATTTCAGTATTAGTAAATGTCAGGGGATTTCATCGAGCCTGGACAGAGATCCTTGACCCATAACACCCTGTAAATCACTCACATGAGGAAAAGGATGCTCAGGGATGGAGGTCAGACAGGGGTACATCATGAGGGGAAATGCAGAGTGTCCAATGCCCCGTAAAGCAAGATCCTTGTGGCAACTGGTGCCATAATCCTCACTCCCCAGCACCCAACAGTGCTAAAAAAAGGCTAGGAAAGGTTCAGCAGGGAAGTCAGCAGGAGTTCAGTGCTGGTGCGGCTGAGCCTTTAAAAAAGAAAGAGACTGCAGTTTCCAGCCAGAAACCAAAGTAGGGGAATATTCTATGTTAATAAACAAAATGAAAAGGAAAGTGAAAACCTCCCTTCTCCCCATTGTACTTGTGATGTGTTTGGCTTTCAGTTCTTTTTGACAATCCATAAGAAATTAACACCACGAGATATACAATTATTGTCAGATGTGAGCAGGGCAATCAAAGCGTTTCAAATCAATGTTTTGTCAACAAAAATAAATGGATGTGTTTGCCATGAAAATTCCCACAAAATATTATCCCTTTTACCCCTGCAAAGCTAGGAATCTCATTTTATATCAGCTCTGAAGTTCCTTTTCATCTGTCATCGTATCTTGAAACGATAAGAATTACTCTCAGTAGGGAGTTATTTCTTCGCTTCCCTTTCAGCTCAAAATAGAAAATGCCTTTTTTTAAAAAAAAAAAATAAATATTTCTTTAACTAATTTGAAATAAGCTTAATATCATCAGTGAAAATTCACCACCAGAACAGAAAGATCAAATCTTTCTACCACTCCTAATAAAGCAGGGAGTTCTCACCTGGTTGCTGGTGCCTACCGGCTTCCAAATGCAGCTTCTATTATAATTAAATAATCATAAAACAGATGATACAAAGCCAGGAATCCTGGAGCAGTGCTTAAAACTGTGCCACCTCCATTTCAGATGACTGCATGCGAATGCGGTGATTTATTTGATTAATTAGCTAGGTAGGTTTCTAGCAACCCTCCACTGCATTTTCCAGAGGCTCCATCCAAAGCCCACTTAAGCCAGTGTAATAAAATCTTTTGCCTACAAAGGGCCTTCAGATAAATCCATGGGCACGTGCCAAGGGTTAATTTCTGTTTCAACTCACACTGGGTCTGCTCCACTGCAGTCCCCAGTGGTTTCACTGGAGTTATTCCAGATTATCCAAAATGAAGGCAAACACAAGCCAGCCCTGGGAACACGCACCTGACTGTGCAGATATTTTCAAAGACACCCTCCCTTAGAGACAATCTCTTTCCTGGAGTAATCTTCCCCAGCTCCTCACTCCTCCTGGAGCAGAAGAGCCCTGGAAAATATTTTAGGGGCCAATAATAGGCAGGGAGGTGAGTTCTAAGCAGCACAGGTCCCCCCAAAGATGTTGCACTATTTACATCAACTGGAGTAATGTGGTTCAGCTGACACAAAATGTCATCTCCCCATCTTGAGTGGGCTGGCACCCCTTCAGAGCCATGATCTCATGTCTCCTACCTTCCCAGAAGTGCTCTATCTGATGCCCCAGTCACGACTGTTGGCTGCTTCCACCTCCTCCCATGCCAGGGTCCATGCAGGCAGATATCTCCCTCCCCATGAGCCGGCCCTCTTCACTGAATCCCAGCATGGTAGGGTTTGGAAGGGACCTCTGGAGATCATCTAGTTCAAGCCCTCTGCTAAAGTAGGGTCACCCAGAGCAGGTTGCTCAGGGTTGCATCCAGGTGTGTTTTGAAAATCTCCAGAGAAGGAGTCTCCATAACCTCTCTGGGAAGCCTGGGCAACATTTTTCCTGAAATTAAAGCTTTAAAGGGGGTTGGTGGTTGCAACCAAATATCTGTTTGTGCTGATGTGACACATGTGGGGCACCCATCCCCAGTGCATCCTCATCTCATCCCCCAGCATCCTGCAAGGTTTCCAACCCCCCCCAGGTGCCATGGAATGACCAGGCGCAGCTGGAGAAGGCGGATGGCAGATGCTGGCCCCTTTTGAGGACAGACTCTTCAGGTCAGGGCAGGTCCTAGGGTCTGTCCCCAGGTGCTGCGATGGTCAGCAGTGGCCACTGTGGCTGGATGCAAGCAGCTGCAATGCCAGCACACACGCAGCTGTCCTCCTCACCGAGCCAGCTCACTGTCGTTTTAGGTTTCCACTCACAGCATGTGGCAGTTTGGGGAGGGAGAGGGGAGTCTTTATCTTATTCCTATTTATTGGCAGGGAAGGAAGAGAAACCCCCTCAGCCCTCCTGAGCTATGCAACAGGGACAGGAGCTACACTCCCTCATCTCTGAGCCCAAGAAGGTAATTGCCTCTCTCGCTCCAATCCCTGAGAAACCTTTAATATATGTCTCCGCCAACTTTGAGGCCTTGTCCAATCTTGACAAATTGTAGTGGAACAAATCCTGTTTGGTTGTAATACAGCGATTCGAGGGAAGATGGATTCAAGGGAGATGGCAGGTCCTGCGCAGCCATTTAATGTGTTCTGGCTGGGGGTGCTCAGTGGCGGCAGCAGCAGCAGCAGAGGCAAAGCACGATGCTCGAGAAATGTCCCCCTGGCACGAGGAGGGAGAGGTCAGGACCCCAGCCCAGATGCTGGCAGGGATGGAAGGAGATTCCCTGGGGACATTCCTCTTCACCAGCCAGTGCACATGGGGAACTTTGGCTCTGTTCCCCAAAAGATGCCTTTGCAAGTGAGGCAGGTAGTTCTCCCCATCTCACCAGGGAGGAACGTGGTGGTGAGCACTCTTTGTTTAACATGTCTCTTGAGGACTTCAAACCACCCTTCCCCCACCCCAGGATCCTCTGACTATTGTGGGGTTTATTTTTAAACCAAACCATCCAGAGTAGGTGCTCAGGGTGGGGAGAAGAGTCACCACCAGCTGTTGATCATCTGTTTTTCCAGGAGCAAAAGCATCCATGAGATGGCCAGATTATCCCCCAAATGGACCAAAGCCTTGGTACCAGGACCTAGTCCTACCAGCTGGCATGGGAACTGAAGGACATCAGAAATCCCCCGCTAGGTTCAGTCTTATTTCAAAAAAGGCACCAATTTTGGGAGAAGAGGAAAGAAACTTTGCATTACTGTCAATATAGTCGTATGCATGTAAAGGTGGAATTAGATTTTTGATCATTAAAACAGACTATAGGATTGCAGAAGGAGAGTATTTTAGTTTCAAAACAGAGACAAAAACTGTGCTTCTAACAGCCTTCTGCATCCAGGTATAACCTACTTGCCAGGAGATGAATGTTAGTCCCCACTGCAGAGCAAATAAAAGAAAATCCAAAAATGTACCACATCAGGAAATTGATGGGGAATAAGCTGTTTTACTAAATCTATGACTGAAAATATATCAGCTGAGTGATGCTGCCAGTATTAGACTGGGTCACAGTTTCAAATTTCCTATCCTGCTTCATCCCAAATCAAGATATATATTTGTATATTTATATAAAAGACCTGCATAGATACATATATATGTAATTGTAATTGTATTTTTATGTGTGTATACAGATAGACGTAAAAGAATTTTTACAAAAGGAACAATCCTAAAAATATTTCTTAAGCCATCCACACTTTGATTTTTCAGCACGTTGAAATATACTGTAAATCATAAAATCAAACCAAACCTTCCTGACTTGACTGAAATGCTACCATAATTCCATACAAATACAGCGATGAAATCTATGTGTCTTTGCAAAAGATGGTTTTTTTCCCCAGTTTCTTTGAGTTGGCCTTTCCCACCTGAAAACTCCTATCTGAACATGTTTGACAAGATCTTTTCACTTTCGTGCAACTGATGCTAAAAGTTGATATTTCTTTTGGCTGGTTTGGGGATTTTTTATGTTTGTTTTTTGTTTGTTTGTTTTTATGAGGGAAAAATAGAAGAGGACTCATGTTCAGATGGTTTTCAGGTAGAATTTCTTGCCCCACAAACCTGTCTCAACATCATTTGGCCTAGTTTTCTCATCATTAGACCCAAACAGCAAATATATGTCCGAGACCAGGATTTACATGCTCACTTCACCCAACCTGTGAGCAAGAAGGTGCATTAGCAAGAAAACCTTTTAACTACCAGTATGCACAATTAATTCATCCTTAACTTTTGATCTGCCACTTGCACTGATAAAGATCAAGGTTAACCTACATAGATTGGATCTCCTGCAAATCTTCATACATTAATTACTGAAGAGAATTTTCTGCTGCAAGGAAATGGTTAAATCCATGCTTTTTTACTGGTTCTGATTAGACAGGAAAGTAGGATAAGTGCACAGGCAGAATACACAGGTCTGATCTTATGTCTCCTCCCTAAAAGAGCTCATTGTGACTAACTGGGGGAAGATTACATGAAACAGATAAGTGCAGAGCAAACCTTCTTGGGACAAATCATCCTATCTCCATGGGTTATAGATCACTGGAGTTGTGGGTTGCTCTGACCTTTCAGAGGCCTCAAGCCCAATTTCTGTCATACTACTGAAAAGTGAGAATTTTTACTATTATCACTGTGATTATTATTTTTTTAAGGAATATTCATCAAATTAGGGATAATCACAGGTTGAGAGGCTCAAGCTTGCACAGGCATCTCTGCCTGGAGAGTCTCAAAAGAGAAGTGGCTAAAATTCAGGCATTCACACAAAACAGAAAGTTTCCTTGCAGGGGTTTTGTCCCCACCTGTTCTCTTCATGAAGGAGGCAAACATCCTGCAGAAGCTACCTGAGAATGCTCACAACCTTCTATGTAGCATAGCCAGGGAGCTGCAGGGCATTGCACACATCCTCCTGCCGTGACTTAATCCTGTCCCCACAGCTCATGATGGAGGTGTAAACGGTGAATCCAGGAGATGTGTGGACCAAAGCCCCAGCCTTGGTTTCTGGTGATTGCACAGCACGTTCGTGCTGGCACTTCTCCCTGCAGAGCTGGGGTGCATGGCAGGAGGGCAGTGTCAAGGACATAGCTTGGAGGAGGGTCACAGAGAAGGTGTTCTCACATACCATGGTCTCAGCTCTTTCATCACTGGGCTCTGTTTGACCCACATCAGGGCAAAGTTGAGTGGTTAGCTACCTTACCCATGAGTAATGATGACTGCTCATTCTACTCCCTTCTTGCCCTCATTCCCTTCTTCCCTGCTGAAGACCTGCCACTCACTGTCAGTCTTTCCTTAGTAGGCTTCAGTCACTGGAGGAGAAACTCCTCTTTCCATTCCTGTTATCACACTGGATGCCACATTAGCTAGTTCAGCACATGGCTTCATCCCTGTTTCAACTGCAGCTTTGCAGGCTGCAGCACCCAGGAGTAGGGATGGGTACTGGGCTTGGCCTGCGTGTCTCCAACACTTGAATCCCTGTGGACATGCTCAGATCCTCCTTGCTGAAAAAAATAGAATTGCAAATCCATATTAAATATTCCTTTATTTCCTAAGTGCCTTCCCTCTCTTCCCAACCCTGCCACTATATCGCACATGTAAACAAACATGGGAGGTCCTGAAGGATCTCCTGGGCATTAGTTGGTTGAGGAATTGAGATACAGCACTCAGCTTCACAAAAGTCAGCTTCCCTAAGACCATCCAGAGAGGCAGAGCCAGGACTAGAGCCCAGACTTCAGCTGGAGACCCTCCTCTGGTTTGACAATCCCTATTCTTTTCTTGACTGCTTGTGAAAGTGTCCTAAAAACAGAAAGGGAAAGATCTTTTCTCTGTGGGTCATAGGGATAGACCAAGACATCCTTAGGTTTGAATCAGAAGAAGGCTTCAGGTCAGTCAAATGTTTTCTAAGAAAAAGGATTTGAGCATTGGCAATTAGACACCACATCACTGAGGACTGAAAAACATGCTGGGTAGGAAAAGTCAATGAATTGCTGCTCTTGGGAAACTTACAGTGTATGTATGTTCCATCATGTGTCCCGAATATCTACGGGCAGTCCTGGAGGGAAATAGGGCATCCCTGCTATCCCTTGTCTGAACAAGCAGCATGAGTACCGAGGAGACAGCTGAGTTAGACTGTGATGGACGAGCCAGAGGAATGGGTAGAAAACAGGAGGCAAAGGCTAAGAAATCTTTGCCACGCTGAAAGGAAGTCAGCAAGACCAGCATGACCCTGTTCATCTCCATCTCTGGGTGTTGCTCCAAGTCTGTAAATCTACGTAGGCACAGATTTGTCTGCCTGTCAGGAGAGAGGGAAGGAAGATGGACTTTATTTCTAGTCCCAGTGCTTTGATGAGCTGCAGTATTGCCCTTCATACTCCTCCAGTCTCAATAAACCTGGCTAATTAGCATCCTGACCACTCAATTAATTAGGCAGTACACTTAATTATGACAAACTACATTATTCGCTATAGCCCAGAGTCCAATGGAC
This sequence comes from Ceryle rudis, assembly GCA_033439905.1. NCBI lineage: Eukaryota > Metazoa > Chordata > Aves > Coraciiformes > Cerylidae > Ceryle > Ceryle rudis. Next base: position 16,573 of record JAAGNO010000898.1, read on the forward strand.
ATTAGCGTCAGGTTATGTTCAGTAACAATTTGATTTGAGAGGGAGTTTATTGACCAGAAAAGACATATGATGAGATTAAAATAATCAGTAGAACTAGCTCAGTGCTATTGGCTTGTCGGAGCTGTGGGCTTGGGTTATAAAGACATCGAGAATGGCCAAATTAGTCGCTTCATTCTCATTAAGAGCCACAGCGTAAATGGAAAGATATTGGCAGAGTGGGAAGGAAGAAGCAGCCAAGGTACAAGAGGGTCTCAAATAAGATGGAGGATGGTGAGTTTGGTTTGGCTTCTTCTTTCCCTTGGTCATGACCCTGCTCTTTGCCACAGAAAAAGAAGTCCAGAGACTTTGCTTCTCCCACAGAGCAGTGGAACAAAGATTGTCTATATACAAAGATCCCTTGGAAAGGCATCTACCATTTCCTGCCCAAAAATATCTGTCACTTGTTCTGAAGAGATGACATTGTTTTGCCAGAGCCCCCACTGAAGGTCACATATGTTGACCTAAAGCAACCAGGGTGCATCTATGCTGAAGCAAGACAGGTTGATCTCTGCTGCCCACCCATCCTGCTCATCTAGCAGGACTGCCCAGCACTGCTTGGGGTGCACGGACCAGCAAGGGAATGGGGTTGGTTCTTGGTCCATCACATCCATTTTGAGAGCATTCCCTGCAAGAAGATGGAAGATGACTTGCAAAGGTCTTGCTGTAAGGGTAGATGGGATTCATAAGCAGTCTGAGCTGAGGAATTCAGGTCAACATGAGAATGGTTTGGGTTGGAAGGAACATTAAAAGTCATCAAGTTCCAACCCCCCTGCTATGAGCAGAGACAGCTTCCACTAGACCAGGTTGCTCCAAGCCCCATCCACCCTGGCCTTGAGCACTTCCAGAGATGGGGCATCCACAACTTCTCTGGGTAACCTGTGCCAGTGTCTCACCACCATCATCATAAAAAAATGTATTCTTTATGTCCTATATAGACCTACCCTTGTAGGCCTTGGGGGGTTCAGAGTCCTTCAGTAACACTGATAATTCTTCCTCTTTTCTCCCCAGTTCTGCTGAGTAGCAAAATTACTATTTTGCCTTTTTTTTTTTTTAATACTACCTGTCATTTCAAGAGTGATCACAAGTAGTTCAGTCCAAAGTAGGGATGAATTTGTCATTGCAGGTTTAACACCAATGCAGATGACAGGATGTGTGGGTCCTGAAAAGCAGTTCCTGACCTACAAGCACAGCTTTTCCCTTTTCAGTCAGTACTGAGGTTGTCCCCGTGCAAGGTCTATGACATCCTCCAGGTCACATCAGTATTCTGTGGTTTCTCTTCCTCAACTGACCAGTCAAGGATAAGTCCAGCAGGCAGGCTGATGTTGCCATCAAGACTCTGTGTAGAATGTGGAAGCTGTCAGCATCCCCAAAGGCCATGTACTTCACCACCAGCAAGGTAGACCTTCTGGACACAAAGACATCAAAGGTACTTTTATTGAGGTGAAGACCTTTGAGAATCTCTGTAGATGTGGAGAGGGGATGAGAGAACCATGGGTGGCCTCTTGGAAATGGAACATATATACATTGCAGTGTCAGAGAATCACAGAATCCCAGCATGGTAGGGATTGGAAGTGACCTCTGGAGATTATCTAGTCCAGCCTCCTTTTTCAAGCAGGGTCACCCAGAGCAGGTTGCCAAGGATCGTGTCCATGTAGGTTTGGAATCTCTGCAGAGAAGGAGAATACATAACTTTTCTGGGCAGTTTGGTCCAGGCTCTGCCACCCTCACAGGAAAGAAGTTTTTCCTTATGTTTAGGTGGAACTTTCCCCCTTGTCCTATCACTGGGCACCACTGGCAAGAGTCTGGCCCTATTTTCTTGACACCCATCAAAGATGGTGAATAGCTTCGTGTTATTTTTCTTCCTCAGAATCAAGATTTTAAAGGAATAAAGCCCTTTTCTTTGAATTCAGAGGATGCATTTTCTCCCCCAGTATTATCCCAGAGTCAGTTTCCTGATTCAAGACTCTTCTATGGAAAAAAAACTGTGAAATGGTCAAAATAGAGAGAGCTGGAATACACCTATACTGGATGGTCTGCACATAATCAACAGGTCAAGGGATAACCCCCATGAAAAAACCAAACAAACAAAACCATGACAGAACAGAACAAACAAACAATAACCCAAAGAAACAAACAACAACAAAAAAAAACCAAAAATCCAACAATGAAAAAAACAAACAAAAATACCCAACCAACCAAACAAAAGCACACACAAAAAACCCCCACCACAACAACAACAAAAAACAAACAACAACAAAACAAAACAAAAATGAAAAAAAAAACCAACACAAAACCCACAAAAACAAACAAACAAACAAAAAGACGAGAAAGATGGTTCCTTAGTGAGGCAAAGAGGAAAGAAGAGATTCACCAGGAACGCTGATTCAGCTCTTCACATTTCCATCACAGCTTTGCTCATCCAGTATCTACTGGCTGTGGTGGCCAAAATGTCCAAAGAAGCCTACCTCTGTGGACCTCCCGCATCTCCCTAGAGCTCTCTAAATTAAAGCTCTCTAGATTAAAGTTTTCGCATCGATGTGCCTTCCCAGATGAAGAAGATACAGAAAAGTACCACTTCCATGGCAGTTTGGATGGGACCATCTTGCTCAAGGAGGCAACGACTTCAGTCACACAGACATTGGTTCTCAGGACCAAGGAAGGGGATCAGGTCTCTTTTACTGACCATTAGGGACATAGTCCACCCCAGGCCACACCTGAGTATCTCACCACAGTCCCAGACTGTCCCCAGCCACTCTTAGTCCTTTCCTTCCTATCCCATTTCCTTCCCAGTTTCACCAGGAGACGCTCATCATCCAGATCTCTTGGCCTGGCACATGCAAAGGTGGAAGCTTCCTATAGGACAACAAATCAGCCGTATCTGAGGAGAATTTCCCGAAAGACTGTACCTGCTGCACTGTTCACCCCCAGGTAGTTCTTCCTCTCAAATTTTGCAGAAGTTTAAAATATTCAGTTATATTTGATCTGATGAAGAAGGGTTTATATTCTTTTTAAAGTTCTTGTTAATATATTCTTGCAATTATTTAACATAAATATTTTCCTGTCCTGAAAAAAATGTAGTTCTCCATCATCAGGAACCTAGGAATCAGAGAACAAAATAAACTTGAGCAACCTGGTCTAGTGGAAGGTGTCCCTGCCCATGAAGGCAGTTTGAACCACATGATCTTTAAAGTCCCTTCCAACCCAAACCATTCAATGATTCCATGATTCTGTGATTCTATGATTTTTAAAAGGTTTTCCTGTGTGAAAGGGCATAGTAGTGAAATGCTCACTTTCATCCTCACAAAATAAATATGGATTCTATACCAGTTTTGAACTACTTGAAAGTCTTGAGGGGCTGACCAAGGGCAGAGTTACGGATACTGGGAAACTCTGCACATTAACATCTTGGAATCCTTTGAAGTTTAACATTAATTCTGCATGTCTAGGTTTATTGCCCTTGGCTCCAGGATAAATGTAACATCCCTGGAAGTTATTTTGTCATAATTACTGATCTGCACTGCCAACTTTAACTGTGTTTTAGGACTGATGCCATGGTCCCATCAGAGGTGGTGATCCCGTATGCAGTGAATGGCTTGGTCCCATTCAGAAAAATAAGATGTGTCCACAATTCTCTGAAAATTACTCCAGACTAAGGGGAGCAAGGTTTCAGTCCTACAAGGAACAACAAGGGGACCCACACTGGAGAGAGAGTGATGTCTTTTTCCTCATAAGTGGCTATACCCTTCAGCCTTTGCTGAGGGACATTCTTTCAGTTATAAAGGGTAATGGAGAAGAAGAGGAATAATCATTAACTGTAAAGAAAGCCGGTTCAAATACAGTGCAGGACAAGGTCTGAATGGTGTTTCAGCAAAACACGGGGTTCAAATCTACCTTATTTTACTCTCAAAATCACCAGAGCAATGAAAAAAATAGAATAGACTATTAAAAAAAATAGACTCATAGAACGGTTTGGGTAGGAAGGAACATTTAACACTCATGTAGTCCACACACCCTTTACTGAGCAGGGACATCTGCAACCAGAGCAGATTGCCCAGAGCCTTGACCAACCTAAACTGGAATGTTTCCAGGGATGGGGCATCAACCACATCTCTGGACAACCTGGGACAGTGTCTCACCACCCTCAGTGTAAAAAATTTCTTCATTAGATCTAGTCTGAATCCTCCCTTTTTGAGTTTAAAACCAGGTTGCTCAGAGAAGCCATGGATGCCCCCTCTCTGGAAGTGTTCAACATCAGGTTGGATGGGGCTTTGAGCAACCTGGTCTAGCAGAAAGTGTCCATGCCCATGGTAGGGGGTTGGAACTAGACGAACTTTAAGACCCCTTCCAACCCAAACCATTCTATAATTCGATGATTCTATGATTCCATCTCATGTAACATGATTTACTACGGTGTGGTCTCAGGCATGAGGAAAGCAGGCATTTGAGGTGGGCTAACAAATTAGCCAAGATTTTGACACATGCTACCTCCAGCGTGGCTTTCAGTAGTGTCCCAGCCAGGACTGGCATGATGGATCTGCTTATCATAGCTCACCAGGAAGAGCTGATGCTGGCCACCTCAAGCTGTCCAGGCTTGGCAGAGGCAGCATTACAAACGCATGTCTTAGATGGAGAGAATATTTACTCAGGCTAATCTGTGCTCAGTACTTCCAGGAGCCACTTGAAGCACAGAGAACTCATAAGAACTCCCAGAATCTCTTGTTACAGCACTCCATCTCCAGGAAACAGGTAAAACTCAATGATATGGGCCCAAGAGCATCATGTTTTATTTTCCCATGAACAATTTCTCATGGGTAAGGAAAGCGGGACCAAACAAAGAGCTGCTCCATGAAATGGAGGGAAGTGGATGGGTAGACAGACAGAGCCACATACATGAGAAAATCTAAGACCTTCCTTTCTCTTAACAGCTAATTTGCAGAAATGAAGCCCTGGAGAAAACTTTGAACTTGAAGACAACCCCTCAGTGAGGAGGAGATAAGAGGAGGGTTTATTGTCTCCCCAAATCTCTGCTGCAGATACAAAGACATGAATTGGTCTACATGTAGATGTAGTGTTTATCACTCACTAGTTTCCCAGAGAGCAAAGCTGAGGGAGAATTTTTCTACTGAAAATCTCTGCTAGCCAAAAAATGGAGTTTTAACGATATTGAAGCATTTTGCAGATACATTTCAATTTCATTGAGTTTTTGGTGCTTAAGTTCCCTTCCTAATTCCAAGAAATTAAAAATACCATGAAGCACATTAAAAGAGACATTTTCATTTTGCAGCTGAGAACAACTATTCGAATTCATCTTGAAGAAAAAAAAGCAAAACTTGCAGCCAATGTGGAGCATTCCTAATTGAAACAAAATATTTCAGCCTGCTCACAACCAAAATCTCAACTGGTCAAAGACAGTTTTTTTCCAAATAGTCAGTCTGCTGAAGTACATAAAGAAATGTTCATTTCCATTCCAATCCAACTTCAAGAATACCGATGAACCTGATGTGTTTATATCCTGCCCTGCTTTAAGAGCACACCCAAGTTCTCTGCCTGTCCGAATTTCCCTTCTGGGTTTCTGCTGTTCTTACTGCAGCCCCATCGCCTATTGGATGAACCCACAGATTTGGGCAGGCTGGTGCATCACTACCAAAAGCACTGTGCATCAGCATTCACATTCATCCCTCCACAACTTCAGCCCATCCCCAACTTCAGCTGATCAGCTTCAAGCCCTTCCCAATCACTTGTACTCACATGGTGCTGGCTCTGGCATGACTTCCAAAGAGACTTGGGCCAACAGCTTCAAATCTGGGATGGATTGCTTCCCATTTGCTTTCTCCTAAGCAAGGATGTTTTGCTGGCTGCTCCCTACTCACAGATAATCAGATCGTACTATGGCTTATTTTTCCCTCAAGCAGAGCTCCTCATTCTGGCACCGAGTTCTGCCACAGACAGAGATTTCCCATGGACTTTAGGGTTGGACCACAGCAAGGAAATATGGTTTTTTCACAGAGGTGCTCTGAATATGGAGTTTTTCAGAGGCTTTGTGGGCTGCCAAGTCACCACTAAACATGGCTTAACTCTGGCAGCGCTGGGTTAATGTTTGGACTTGATGATCTTAAAGGTCTCTTCCAACAAAAATTGATTCTATCATTCTGTGATAAACCATGGCCCTCAGCACCACATCTACATGGCTTTTATATCCCTTCAGGGATGGGGACTCCATCGTTGTCCTGAGAAGCCTGTGACAGACCTTGACAACCCTTTCAGTGAAGAAACTCTTCTGCATATCCAACCTAAACCTTCCCTGGTACAACCTGAGGTAATTTTTCTTTTGTCCTATCCTTGTTACTTGGGAGAGCAGACAAACCCCACCTGGCTCCAAACTCCTGTCAAGGAGTTGTCAAGACTGAGAAGGTCTCCCCTGAGCCTCCTTTTCTCCAGGCTCAGCAACCCCAGATGCCTCTCACAGGACTCATGCTCTACACCCTTCCCCAGCATTGTTGACCTTCTCTGGACATGCTCCAGTCTCTCAATGTCTTTCTTGGAGTGAGGGGCCCAAAACTGAACCCAGAATTCGAGGGGCAGCCTCCCCAGTGTCCAGCCCAGGGAAACAATGTCTGCCCTAGTCCTGCTGGCTACGCTACTGCTGATCCAAGCCAGGATGCTGGTGTCCTTGGTCACCTGGGCACATATTGGGTCATCTTCAGCCAACTGTTGACCAACATCCCCAGGTCCCTTTCTGCTGGGCAGTTTCTAGACACATGCCCCGAAGCCTGGAGTGTTACAGAGGGTTGTTGTGACCAAGGGGCGGGATCTGGTGCTTTGCCTTGTTGAACCTTTTAACACTGGCCTCAGCTCAAGCTGCACAGGTCCCCGAAGGAAGTAGAGATACCATATACAGAAAGCTGGTGTTGAGTGATGGTCCTTGCTGTCAGTCAGAAAGGGATGCAAGTCACTTTGGAGGTCTACTTTTTGCTTCCCACGGAATGCGTCCAAGTTAGCAAGTCATAGAGGAGGAGGGCATGGTGCAGAGTCTGTGCATGAGACTATCTCAGGACTGACAAGGCTACCTGGTACTTTTTAAAGCAAGACACCAAGACTGGAGTGAATCTGGAATAACAATAACTGATGGAGGCCACGCCACACTGCTGTAGTCAGGAAGATGAGCAGCTGGGACAGGGAATCCATTATTTTTCCTTTGGCTTTGCAAGGGTCAGGGCATGAAAGGGCATCTCTTTAAGGTGTTGCTATCACACACATCATTAAATGCAACAATCGTCCTGACTGGACTTGCCGGAGGGCAGCTCCCATGAAGGGCACAGACCATGGTCCTTCTAGAAACAAGATAGATAATGCAAAGAGAGTGCAAATTCACAGGAGAGGCGACCTTCACCCATCTGCTTCATCCAGGTGGAAAGCTTACTGGTGAGCAATGGGAAAAAAAAAAAAAATAACAGCAGGCAAGATAGAAACTCATGCTAGAAGGTGAAAATGGGAAAAGTGAGTTTGCAAAGGAGACAATATGACAGAGAAGTCAAATTTTGGAACTGGTAGAAAAGGAAAGAAAGGGGAAAGGGACATAATCGAAGAGGCACTGAAGCACATTCTTCAGAGGTCTATGGGCTGCAGAGGCACGAGAAGAAATAACTTACTCTACTGACCATTTGGGAGGGGAGAGAGGCCTATGACAGTCTTCTTTCTGCCTCCCTCCTTCTCTCCCTCCATCTCAGACAATCAAGTGAATTAAGTTTGCAGAGTTACGTAGGAGGCATCGGGCGTCAGATACAATTACTCACCCGCTGCATCATAATTACTGCAAATGGTCCATTAAAGGAAAATTATCATCAATATGATATTATCAGACAGCGGGTAAATGAATAAAGGAAAGTGCTTATTCTTCCATTGTCCTGTTAATAGAGACGTCTTTGAAATTGATAATGTGAAGGATGCCACCTCACTGGGGACGGTGGGACAGTGGGATGGGGAGGGGAGCTGTGGGTGATCACACACACAGGACCCACCATTTGGGATGGAGGTGCAAACACAGATGTGCACCTTCATCTGATTGTCCAAGTGGCAGGCAAGGTGAATAGACTGGGACTGTTGGGCAAGGTATGATCTCTGTTCAGGACAGTGCCACACCACCATCCCTTCTGCCCAAGGGATCCAGCATCATCTACAGATGGTGTTTTAAAGTCAATGTAAACAAAGTTTAAGGGAGAAGAAACCAGCACAACATGTATCCCAGGCCAGGGCCAGATCATCAGCCTCATCTTGCTGTTAGGAGACTTTTCTTCTATGGCTACATCTGGGATGAGCTACACCTGGAGATGATGGGATCCAAGTTACTCATTAGGTAAAGAAGTTAACACTTACCATGCTGAAATCAGGTCACAGCTTCAGAAAAGCATTAACTAATTGCAGCTCTGGATCAGCAACAGTGATGTTTCTGTGTGCTGTTGGGCTCTGAGCATCTAATACCTCCAGGAAGCTCAACCTCTACCTTCAGAACTGAGAACAGGTGTTTTTGAGGTAAAAGATTGAGGACAATTTTGTGCTGGAGCAATGAATGACCCATACCCAGGATGGCATGAGGTGTCCTGCAGAATGAGAAAAATAAGGAGAGAAGTAGATAAGATCCCTCTCCTGTGGGTTACCAAGAGATCTCTCAGATGCTCAGACCACCTGAATAAAGTCTATCTGTGAAACAAAGCCCAGTTATCTTGAGAGGACATCCCAAGGTTTCAGACAGGGCTAGAGGTGTATCAGAGTTGTAGGATCATGGAGTCATAGAATTGTTTTGGTTGAAAGAGGCTTTGAAGATCATCAAGTCCAACCATTAACCTAGCACTGCCAAGCCTACTGCTAAACCATGTCCCTCAGCACCACATCTACATGTGCTTTAAATACCTCCAGGGATGGGGAGTCCACCACTGTCCTGGGCAGCCTGGGACAGGCCTTGACAACCCTTGCAAGGAAGAAATTGTTCCTCTTTTCCAACCTACACTTTCCCTGGTGTAACTTGGGGAAAAGACACCAAACTTTTTTCCAGCCTTCCTGCTTCCAAGTCTGGGAGACCTCTTGCACAATCATATGTGTCCAATCCTGCTGTAGGTGTGTTTTACATACCCATGTCATGGAGATCTGGATAAAAGGCTTTTTGATGAGATTTATCTGGCTAGATGGTGTGTCTGCAATGGGAACACCTCCGTCCTTTCCCATTGATGGAGAACGAGCTGTTACAGTTATTGGAGTTGAGGGAACTTTTCCACTCTTCCTAAAGCAGAAAACTACATCTGAGTGGACAACTTGTTCTCTCAGCTTTGTGGACAGCACAGATCTAAACTTTTGGTTGCAAAAGGAGCCTAAACACACTACTCAGATGGACACAACTATGTGAAGACTCCCAGAACAGAAAGTATGAATCCTAACCTTTAAGCAACTGTAAGAAGGACACGTATGAGCTCACCAGATTCAGCTGAGTAACATCCAGTTGCTGTGACTCCTGGTCTCATTGCGATTACAATGTGATAACTCATTTCAGTGCCAGGAGCAGGTCAACAGACCCCGAGACTGGTTGTGGGGCTAAGTTATCACAAGGTCTACACTGCAACACAAACATCCTTGTGTGAAAGGATGGTCTGAACCATGCCAAAACCTACTTGAAAGAGATGAAGTCTGCTAGGACATTCTTGACCCTTTGAGGCTGCTACACACCCTGTGGTCTGCCCACTAGCAAGCTGGTGGGACCACCTCCAGCACAGGGAGACATTATCCACATCTCTATGTGTTTAGTTCCAGACCGGGATGACAAGAACACTAGAAAGTAAAGTGACATCAGTAAAGCGGAGGTGGGATGGGAGCAAAGCCAGCCAGAGTCAGCCCCAGCTGCAGGACCAAGGAGCATCCTCAGTTTAGTTTCCTAACAGACACCCAGTGAGAAGCAGTAGAAACACCCACCACTCATATGCTGCTGAGGTGACCTGCTATAATAGGGTTGCCTTTACCCTCCTCCAGAACATCAGTGGCCAGACACCAGCATGACAAAGACTCTTGTAAGTCCATGATAAGGTAGATGGGCTCTTTCTAAGGGCAAGCAGCCCCACTGTCTGCTTCTTCACACTCTTCCAAGAGTCCCCTGTCCCAAGAGGCCCTTGGATAGGTAGCCTTCACAGAAGAGTGAGCATCTGGCCAGAGCAGGAATACGCCTGCGGGGCCAGGTTTGGTAAAGCAGCAACGGAGCTGCATCGATCTCAAGTGTAGAAAATAGTCAGTGAAGGGAGTAAAGCGGATCTGCTGCTATTCATTTCACAGCTGTAGTGGGATTAGTGGAACGAGGGCGATGGGGTAAGCTGCCCCTTTTATCTCATTCAAACATGTTGCTAATTCAGCAGAGCACCGCAGCCAGGAGCAGCTCCCAGCCTAATCCACTGTATCATTCTCACCCAGCGTGAAGAAACGAGAATTTTAATCCACTCCCCCCCCCCCCCCAACCCCCCCCCCCCCCCCCC
>JAAGNO010000900.1:0-21158 GCA_033439905.1 Ceryle rudis
TTCCTTTCCTTTCCTTTCCTTTCCTTTCCTTTCCTTTCCTTTCCTTTCCTTTCCTTTCCTTTCCTTTCCTTTTTTTCTATTTTCTCTTTTCTTTTCCCTTTTCTTTTCCCCTTTCTTTTCCCCTTTCCTTTCCTTCCCCCTCACCCCCTCTTGGTGAACACCTCCATTCCCTTCCCATTTGCTCCCTAGGCAGGACAGCCAAGGCAGACAGCTACGGGCACTGCTGTCCCCCAGCTCCCAAGACATCCCTGCAAAGAGGGAAGAAAAGAAAATCTCAGTGGTTTTAAGCAGTAATGAGCAGTTTTCTCTATTTTCGGTATTTTCTATTTCTATTTCTATTTCTCTGTTTCTCCCCGTGTGTCACAGGGAGAGTGTCAGCTCAATCCTTAGCTGTAATTAGTATCTAGATGACAGTTTGGGTCAAAATATAGTCAAACACATTGTCATAGAGTACTGTCCTAGGTATGGGGCAGGAGAGCCCATCACCCAGCTCTCACTGGTGCAAAGAAGCCCTTGCTTCAAAGGCACCAATAGGAAGAGCAGTTGTGGGGTATTTTTTATCTCTTCTTTTCTCTTGGGAATGGCCAAAAGCTTTCAGCTACCTGGGAGAGCACTTCTTGAAGGCACAAGTAATAGGCAAGAGAACAGTGAAATGAGCTCTGGTTTGTGTTGAAGAAGGTCCAGGACTGGGTCCAGCATCTCACTGGCAGATGTCCCTTAAATGTGATGGGGAACATCCAACCCAGGAGAACCTGTCTGAAAGGAGAGATGGCTTCCAAAATGCTCCCTAAAGAGAAACACGTGTTCTGTCTCTGTCCATGGCCTGGGCTCCCAGCTCACTTGGGAGGAGGTTTTTGAACCTGCCTGCATTTCATCTTGTCATTTCAGAGTAACATAGACCCATTTTGCTCCCCTTTGACAGAGACCAGCCCCTGAAGCAGGAAAATGCTGCTAATGCTGCCACCTGCTACTCTGACAATTTTTTCAGTAAATTTACTGAGCAAATCTAGAAATCCAAACTAAGGAAAAAATTCTAAGTCACATCTGATCTGTTCAGAGAGAAATTTCTGGTGTTGTTGGCACCCAAGCATCACCTGGGACCCCTCCATGGTGAAAGGCAGCTCTTGGCTAGAGCTGTTTCCTCTCTTTGCTGCGTGGGTGTGAAGCCCGACTTGCCTCCTGGTGGAAGGTCTCATTACAGCAAGGACAGTTTTCAGCTCCATGAGCTCTCAGAAGAAGCAAGACAAGAGCTGCAAACACCTTCAGATGAGCCTTGTAAGGGGGCGGGTGACTGGCATGGGACTAAACCAGAGCCAAGAAGTCACCACGTGGCCCAGCTCGATGAGGACCACCATGGCAGTATCTGCTGCAGGAATGAGATGTGGGTCACGTCTGCTGGCATGGGGGTCTCTTAACCCAGCAGAACCTAAAGCAAAGCTCACAGCCCCGGGAACCAGTGCATGTCCTACATTAGTGATCCTGCAGCTCTCCCCACAAGCTCTCCTTTGGGCATTAAGCATTATAGAAGTAGAAAAAAAAAATATTTATGGGCTTTTATCCTGCTGAATGAGGGCAGTAGCCAAGGCTACTGAAGAAGACCTATGTTAATGCAGCTCAGTGCCTCCCTGACCTTACAGATTCTTCACTGTGAGGGTGGTGAGACCCTGGAACAGGTTGTGGATGCCCCATCCCTGGAAGTGTTCAAGGCCAGGTTGGATGGGGCTATGAGCAACCTGGAAGGTGTCCCTGCCCATGGCAGGGGGTTGGAACGAGGGGTCCCCTCCAACCCAAACCATTCTGTGATTCTATGTTCAACTAAGTGAGAGGAGTTTGAAGTATATTTTATACTGTAATCAGAGTAGCTGTTTTCCTTTCCGAATCACAGTGACACAGGGACAGCCACACACCCATCCTCCTGTCCTCCTTGGTGGTGATTCCCTACTGTCTAATCTCCCTTACCCAGCACCTTTAAAATGCCTTAGACCTCACTGCCATGTACACCAGCATCCTCCAAAGGTGTGAGATAGCTGTAAGCCAGAAACAGATGTCTGTGATGAGCACTTGTGCTCCTCTCGTGCACGGGCATTTCTAAAAGCTCAGAGCTGCCAATGAGCAGAGATCTGCAGAGGGTTTCAGGAGTGCAGGTAATGAGCAGAAATTTCAAGCTATTGTAAATCCCAGCAGGTCTCCGTGCGTCTCCCAGCTCCCGCCCGTCCGCAGTTCGGAAGAGGCTGCTCAGGCATCCAGAGCCACGTTTGGCCGCTCCCTGCACAGATCACTCGCACCGTGTGTCCAACCTCCAGCACAACATCTCTGCCAGAGCTGGAAGCTCATCTTTCCTTTTCTGCCCAGCTCTGCTGTTCATTATCTAGAAGCAGCTGTATCCCAACCGCTCTCCTTTGCAGTCAGGTCTTCTCTTGTTTGCTTATTTCTTTCCTTTGAGCTTTTTTCCCTGCCTTTTTTTTTTTTTTTTGGTCATGAAACAAACTTCTTTTCTGACAAGAGGAAGCTTTAAAGGGTTGCTAACTGCTCATACCTATAAACCTCTAAGCAGCACACAGCTCTGGCTGTCTACCTGACTCTCCATCCCTGAAAGGGCAGCAAGGCAGGGAACAAGCGTTTGCTTTGCAGAGCCACTCTCCAAACAAACACCGACTCGGAGCTGTGTGGCCCCCTCATTAGCAGTCTAACATCAAGGACTTTCATGCAGCAAAATTAACTATTTTTCGTAGGATGTTTAACAAAAGAAGAGATACTAATGAGGTTAGTTAAAGGGTGGCCCTCTTTCATTAGCTCTGCTGGGCTAAGTCTGCCAGTGAGGAACTATCAAGAAGATTGCTTTTTTTAATTACTCTGTTAATTGATATAAAACAAAAAGGACGCAGATTAGTTGCATGCAATTAGCAAATTAATTCTTGGCAATTACAGACTTAATAATGGAGTACTTTTGCTGCTGTGTGTTGGATTCCGTGGCCTATATTCATTGCCTGTATGAGCTGAATAATTTCTTTTTTATTTATTTTTGACAACGAACAAGAGTTAAATATAGACATGCAGACATTTATTTGGAATGCTCTCAATAGCATGAAGAGGAAGATAAAGTGTGGTTTTCACCTTTGACCCAGCGGTGCCTTGTAGCTCTGTATTGCTTTGTTAACACTGGAGCCTAAGGTGATGTATAACACGATGCTGCCTTCTTGCCTAATCCTGACTCCTGTGACTTCGCTGAGACGAGAAGTCAGGCACAAGCTTCAGTGTCTTTCTGAATGGGGCTGAGAGGAAGGAATATTGGAAGTCAGGACCTTAGGGTCTACCCTCAGTCTAGGATTCTTCCCAAACTGCAGCACTCTGGCAGAACAAGCAGGCCAAAAAATACCCCAGTTCTCCTTGAAAAGTCCCAGTTTTGGTGTGGTTGCTGGTGAGTGATTACAGCAGAATAATGATGATGGCAGATTCCCCTGGTGAGACATGGCAATCTCCCGGCAGTCGGGTGCTCGGCCCTTCCCTGTGCACTGCAGGAGGGGGGCTGGTGGACAGCGAGACGTCTGGTTGTACCTGTCTGTGGACCTTGGGTGGGCAGAATGTTGGGATGGAGAGATGGTGGCATATCCCCACACAAGGAGTAAATCGGCCTTGAGATGGAAATACCTCAGTGTGCTTTGAGTCCAGACTGGGGGAATTTTATGTTATTTAGCATTTAGAAAGAAGGTCACTCAAATGGCTCTGCAAAACCACCTGTTGGGTTCCAGTGCTTTGGAAGAGGAGAACACCCCCTCTGAAATCTGCCCCATTCCATGAACCACAAGCCAGTTATCCATGTCCACAAGACTCCCCCTGGGCCTCAGCTTTCCTCCCTCTCCCACCTCTCTTTTTTTCTCCACCCATGGCTTTTCTTTCCAAGTGAACTCGCAGAGAAGTCAATGGTCACGTCCATCGCTTTGCTTGCATTACTCTCCATTTTTCTTATTTTATGCAAGACAGAGCCCATGTGTCTTTGCAGGCTGATAACAGGCTAGCAGGTCTTGGGGGAGGGGAAAGGGTCTTGGTGGTAAGACACACACATGGAAATAAGGGTAGACACATAAACATAGAAATGCTTCATCCACAGAAGTTTAAAGGAGAAGAAGGATTTTCTCTCTGACTTTGGTCTGCTGGGGTTCATCATTCTTGTCTGTACTTGGAGAGGACCTAGCACAGCAAAGGGCCGTGGTGGGGGCTCCTGCTTCTTCTTTCGGTCAAATTAGGATTAGCATTAATGAGTCCTTATTTGGGTTGTACAGTGGCCGTGGGGCAGTCTGTGCAGCACAGGTTAGAGGTAGTGAACAAAGGAGTTCACATCCATTGGGATGAATTCACAAACTGAAATAGTCGCTGTATGTTCTGGGTTTCCCACTGACTCTGGTCCTTACTGGGGGTACAATATGGAGCAGTTCCTCTGCTCAGCCATCCAGGACTCAAAAATGTCCTTTGTGGAATTTGAGAGACCATAACCCGCTGGTCCTTGTGTGATTCCACATATTAAAATAGCGAAAATTATTATTAGTGCAACTGTTTCTCGTCTTGTAGGTGGGGGGAACAAAACCCCCTGGAGAAGGGGCATTGAGGGTATGTTTGCAGGGAGAATTCGGGGGGGGTTGACTCATGGGAAGAGCCTTGCAAGGTTTCACTGCAAGAGCACGAGGCTTTCTGCAGCCATGTGACTCCCTTCAGCTATTTCACAGCTCCCCAGCTCAAAAACTGCCTTTAAATCCTTATTTGGAGAATATCTATTTAATTTCAGTGTTACTTTCAAACTCATATTAACAGTGGTTTTCACCTTTAACCCATTCCTTTCACTGCTAGCTGCTGTCAGGAGCTTTTCACCAAGAATATACCATTTTCACGCATATAAACCGGCCTGTTTCCATCTCATTGCTTCTCAAAAGCTTTTGATTACTCTTTAAACTTAAAAATATCGGACACACTGTAAGTGACTCTCAGGCAAGCGAGAAGATCATCCGATGTGTTCGGTGTTTTGCTTCACATGAATTCTCAGTATTGACAGGGAGGAAGGAACCTGTGAAGGGAATAGATCAGACTCGCTCTTAAAGCACTCTTAAATAAGAGAATATCCCAGCAGCCAATGATTAGACAGTTTTCTTACAACTCTCCAAGCCCAGAGTTTATTTCCAAAGCCTCACTTCCCAGTACCAGTTTCTCAAAATATTGTTTGGCAAAGAATTGCTGAGTAGCTCAGACTGGCACCGTGAGCATTACCCTACAGGGTGGGCACGGCCAGTGAGCACTGTGACATCTCGGGAAACATTTGGCTTCTCTGTCTTTCTAATCAGGTCTAAAAAGCAGAAAGCAAAAAGCCTGAGGACCCAGCTGCGAAACGAAGTCAGGGACTCCGTACCCAAACGTGCTAAATGCCCAACTGCAGGTCTTGCATTTTCTCCACATTCACTGTAGGAACTATGAAGATGGGCAGTAGGGATGGGCTGAAGCATCTGCAGTGAGCCAGCAGCTGGAAACTGCCAGCACAAGGATGTGATTGCAGCCTAAGGGTCAGATCCTGCCCCATTCCCCGCTCCAGCCAGTCTTCTTGACCTGGAGCGATCTGTGACCCTCATTGTTTTGTTTGACCCTGGTGCAGGACCCCAAAGCAGAAGCTTTTAAAGTGCCCATAAACACCCCCACTGCAGATTGAGCCCCTGATCAAGGTGCAGGACTGAGCTGGGACCTGGCCCCAGATGTTCTCATGGATATTTGCCTAGCTGATGTCATGGTGTTGGGTCATAGGCTGGGCTGATGATCTTGGAGGTCTATTCCAGCCTCAGCAATTCTGTGATAATCCTTCCCACATATCCAAGCTTTTCAAGGGGAATTATACCATGTAGCTGTCCTCTTTTCACTCACTATTCCTTTCCTACAAAAAAAACCCCAAAACCCCCCAAAATGTGCGTTGCTTTTTGGTTTTTTTTTTTATTTTATTTTAAATGAGACATCTTGTTTATTTTTTTCCCCTGTCTTTTCTCCCTCCTTAGTGCGGCTGCTTCTCCCGCTGGTGCTGCATTGCTGGTTGCCAGAGAAATGTTTTTCTTTCACTTTTATTGTAATTTATTGATCCCCCCCCCGCCCCCATTATGGGCTCAGAACCTTTTGCTCCTCCCAATTAATGCACCAGGCATTAACAAACATACCATAGACAACTTTTAGTTAAATTAAAATAATGAGGGCACTCTTACGTCAGACACAAAGAGGGAGAACATGAGAAGACCCGAGCCACAAAGCAGAAGCCGGCAGCATTATCTGTCTGACCTCTCCCTCTCTTCCCACTCACTGAGGATATTTTTTTTCACAATTCTGAGGGGTTTCTGCCTTCCCCTGCTCCCTGGCTCTGTAGCCAGCAGTCCCTCCTGCTCCCCTCTCTGTGTGTAAATGGTAGTGATTTGTTGGATTCAATCCCTGCTACCTCTCCAGAAGCTCTGGGAAAGAGAGCCATGAGCATTGACTTGAAGGAGTTTGCACCATCTCCTCTCTTTCTGATGCAAGTCCCTGCCAGCCACCGCTCACAGGAGAACTTTAATGGTTGTTTTCAGGGAACCTCTGCAGAACTGGAGGATTTTCTCTCCCCTCCAGCCCTTGCTCAGCACGCCATGGACCAAACCCCCACTGTCCCTGACTGCTTTGGCTTCCACCGCCCTCTGCAAAGCGCAGTCCCCATGCCTGCAAAGATTTCCAGATGATGATCTGGGAGGCTATGATCTTCCCCATTACAGTTATTTTGGTCCTGATTATCTGAGATGATGCTCTCCCACAGATCCCATTGACCTCAGGGTTGCACAGGCTAAGATCTTACAAAATCCAGATTTTTGGGAACTAACTTCTACTAAATCTGTCCCGTGGCATCTCTTCTGAGCTGACTGAGCTTTCAGAGACCTCTGTTCACAGGAAACATGGCACGCAGACAGGAAGCTAACTGACTACAATGTAGTTTGGCATTAATGTAAATGAGAAACACAAAGCTTAGCCCAAGATTTCTGTGGATAGCGTCACCTTCGTACCCAGCTGCCAACCTGCAGAGCTCTTCTGCCGCTCTCCCCTCCAGTCTCTTGACACAACAATGTCTACCTGTGCAGCAGTGTAGGAATTACATCTGATGGTGCCCAGTAATGTTAGGGAAAAACTCTTCCTTTAGTGGTTTTGGTCTTTTTAAGCAGAGAAAAACACTCATGGAACAGAGTGCTGCTCTGGGGCTGGGTCTCCTCAGCACTGTCATAGTAACAATTATTTATATGTTGTTTTTTCCAGACTTTTTTTTTCTTCACTGACTGCAGCAGGACTAAAAAAATAACAAAAACAAAAAAAAACAAGCCAACATTCAAAGTATCAGCGTCGTTTCTTTGCAGATTTTTTTTTTTTTTTTCACATACACAAACCTTCAGGGACAGAAAGATGCATTTGCCAGTTCATCAAGATACACATTAGTCTTTGTAAGTATAGGTTCAAGAAGTTATGTCTGATCTTCCAAGTTTTTCTTACACCTACGACCATATTTCATCAATAAATTTGCTATCTAGACAGTACACAAAACTAAAATTGGACCAGCAGCTGACAGCCTGGGGACTGAGCTGGGGACTGTCAGAGCTGGCAGTGTTTGCTAATTGACTTAAAAGAAAGACATCTTTTTTTTCTTAACTGGGAGAGTCTGACACATTTTCTGGGGTCAGGCAAAACAGGATCCTGCCACTCCCCCCGCAAAACACTTACCAAAGGGTCTCCTTTTAAGCAGCAGGACAGGCTTGGATTCAGGTATCCAAAAGCCTGCGTGGTTCAGACTGTGTTGTTTGCTTTTTCACAGTCAATAGGCAATCGTACATGACAACAGAATATTGGATCTCGCCTGCAGCGCCGTGTAGCCTTTTTCTTTAATGTGCCAGCACTGAGAAAGAAACTTCCACAAGTTGTGCAAATCACTGCTGGTCAAACGAAAACTTCGCTGTAGCATGAAATGCGAAGTGACACCTTAGCTACAACTAATGGAGCTATCATGGGCCTAAAAGTAACTCTCGGGGCACCTTAAAGGGATTCGTTCCTTCACATGCCTCCTTGTCTTGCGGGGACATTTTTCATTACTTTGTCTCTTAGGCCCCATTTGGACTTGTTCTTAATCATTAGGAGCTGAGACTTCCAGGCATGTAAGAGCATGCTTGGAGAAAGCTTGGACAAAGCCTCATTTCAGGTGAGGATAATTCTGAGCTCATTCCAACCTTGAATATACTGCAGATAAAAATACTGGGCAGGAGGGTTTGAGGATCATAGAATCATAAACTCATAGAATAGTTTCATCTGGAAGAGACCTTCAAGATCATCAAGGGCAACCTCATTCCCAGACCTATCAAACCACTAAACCATGTCCCTAAGCACAACATCTACCCGGCTCTTAAACACTTCCAAAGATGGTGACTCCACCACCTCCCTGGGCAGGCTGTTCCAATGCTTGGCAACCCCTCCAGTAAAGAAATTCTTCCTAATATCCAGCCTGAACCTCCCCTGGTTCAGCTTCAGGCCATTTCCTCTTGTTCACCAGGGAGAACAGACCAACTCCCACCTCGCTACAACTTCCCTGTTCTTGGAAGAAGAGTTCAGCTCAGGCAAGATAGTGGGAGTGCTGAAGCAGGCACAGAAGTTTTGCAAGGTCCAGGTGAGGGCAACAGAGGTGTAAATCCACTGCAGTTCAGCCTCTGCCTCCGGACCTGCTGCAGAACTCACCCTGAGCCTGTCCAGCTCTGCAGGCTGCCCCCCAGACTGACACAGACGATGGACTCCAGCCTCAGTCCCACGTCAAGCTCTGAACTGGTCCAACAGCGGTGGATGATGCTTGGCTAGCTCACAACCCATCTTTAATATGCCAGAAGCCCTCTCACAGGGAGAAGAACCTGATTGTGGAAATGGAAGCAGAAGCATCATTGCACTTCCAGAGTAATTAGCAGAGCCCCACCTTGCAGCTAATTAAAACTGTGGAAGTCCTAGTTCAGCAATCAACCTAAATCTTAGCTACAAGCAGAGCAAATATTTTTCTTCTTGGTGTCTGTGGCTTTGCTTTTATGGTAGCAAGGGAGCAGGGGAGGGGAGGGAGTGTTCTTCTCCATGCCAGGAGAAGCAGTTTTGAGGTTATTCCCTGACTGTGCAGATGATGCAGTTCCTAAGGGGCAAACACAGTCTCTGCTGCTCTTACTTAGGAGCAGTCACCAAACATGGAGGTATTTCAGTGCTTTGGGGTTTCAACCTGATCTAGGATGGGCAGGTATTTTAAAAATAATAATCAAAAAGATAGAAAAATAAGTAACTCCTCTCTTGAGCTTCAAAAGTGGGTTGGTTCAGATTTTAGGTACGTTGTATCTCAGTTCATCTGGGCTGCCTGTTCTCCCCAGCTGAGCCACGGCGATGCAGAGAGTGAGATCTATTTCCCAGTGCTTCTAAATGGATGGAGGAATCCTCCTGAGGCACCCATGAGGTGAAGATGTGCAAGGAAAACCTCCATTTAGTATTCTAATAAGAATTAGCCATCCCAATTTCTTAGACAGCTTTGCAATCTCAGATGTAAAGCACAAAGGGATCTTCTCCCTAGCTCAGGGGCATGACACACTCTGCGGACCAGGCACACTCCGGTCTTCCCCACTCTCAGCAAATTATGTTTTTCTTCCTCAAAGGCTCTTAATTTTATTTATATCATGAAATACGGAGCTTTGGGAAAAATCCTGATTCTTCAGAAAGCTGCAGTCCAGTCAGGCAGGCAGAAGCTGTGTGTGCTACAAAGGAAAAGACAGAGAGACCTTTCTCTGACAGCTTTGGGGGGGGAAAGAAAAAAGGTATGTTCAAAATATTAAGCAGACAAATGTGTGCACACACAAATCCGCCAGCTTCTGTGCATGCGTTCACCAGGGGTTCAAATTAAACTCCAAATTGTGCAACTGTGATCTGTACAGATTAGAAGAGGGCTTAGATCACAATTAAATCAAGGAAAGTCAAGAGCTTAGATAATGATTATCGGGGTTTTTTCCTATTTGGAAGAAGCAATCACAAAAAAATAATAAAATAAATATTAAAATGCACTCTATCTGTCCATATGCACTAAGAAATTGTCATTAAACCGTTCCATCCTTATTGCACAAATGGAGATAACTATGAAATATTTGTAATTAGCAGCACTATTTATTAATACTACCCTTGTCTTAGCTTGGTAATGTTGCACAGTCAAATGCAGGTTGGGATTTTGCAGCCAACCATTTTTTAATCACCAGAGCACTTCATTTTCAGTAAATCCAAGCCTAATTTTTGTGATCCCCTGCTGGGCTTTACTTGGGAAAAAAAAAAAAAAAAAAAAAAAAAAAGAAGTTTAATTTGCTTGAGATTCCCCTCAAAATCATCTCTGCTTAATACCTTCCAGCCTTGTCTGCCTGCCCGCTCTGTACAAAACCCACGAGCAAGCAGCAATCAGCATCTACAGCCGAGCCTTGCATTAAATGTCAGGTTTGTGCTTTGAGATTTTTCATGTGCTTTTCAAAAGTGTGTCGCAGGATGCAGCCCGTGTTAAAAAACAAAATTAAAAAAAAATTAAAAAAAAAAATAAAAGGGAAAAAAGAGAGGTACAGCAGGAAAATAGTGTTCATTATCAGGGAGAAGTAAGTAAATGATAAGAAATGATTTAGAGAGCCTGAATGTAAAATGCATGATCCAAGCGTTCAGAAATGGACTGCTCCTGGACTATTAGGAGTTGAAGGTCATGCCACATGTCATTGGAAAGGTAATTTTCTCTAGATTTTGAAATAGGATCTCAGATTTGACCTGTGCCCTCCATGTCAAGAACATCTGGGCATCCTTAATACATCCATTCCTTTTCCTTTTTGCCTTTTTCCTTTGTTCCCCATGCTAGACTCTGGGTCTGAAGAAAAAGAAGGGAAATCTCTGCCCTGCATTTCAGTTTTAGCATTGCCATGGACTTGTCTGTGACCCTGGACAAGTCATTTCATGCCTTTTAGTCTGCCCTTGTCAGTAAGATGGATTTGGTATAGAAATGCCTAGATAGCTCATGCTTAGGTCTCAGTACTTGATTAATTAATGCTTGTAAGTTATTTTGTGATCTTCACATGGAATAAGTTGCTCACAGTGCATTCAGAAATGCTTCCATTGGTTTAAGGGGTTTGGGAGTGAGATTTGTTTCCTATAAATAAAACAACTTTTTTTGGTATCAGTAGGATGGAAGTGTGAGCCCACAGGGTGCAAAATAGTATGAATAATGTGAAATACTTTTTTCAAATGCTTTTCACTACCTTTGAAAACAGAGTCAAAATGCCCTTCTCTTCAAACTTCTCTTGTTGATCTCCTCTAGAAATACAGATGTTTAGTGCATCTGGAAGCCAGGCCAACATTTTCTGAAGTCAAGCATGAAAAATGTCATTCTCATTGAAAAATATAGGTCCCTATGTGCTTCGTTTTCCCTCATCTTTAGACTGGGAAAAGTGAGTTTTGTCTCTACAGACTAAAGGGAGAAAGGAGGAAGAGAAAGCAGGAAGGCTTCCAGACAGTTCCTGCAGACAGCTTTCCTCACCATTTTGAGACTCTCTCTCTCCATGTAAGTCACAATTTCTGCTTCAGTGCAAAAACCCAGCACTTCAACATACTTGAGTTCCTGATTTCCAGTGAGATCCTCAAAAGCTAGAGGCCAAATTTGCTCCAAGGCTTCAATTAAAAACCTTTCCCTCCCAAAAAAGCTCTGTTCACACCGTTAGCCATGCTGCAGTGTAAAGCAGATGAACATCCATAAAAGAGATGTTTTCCCAAGAGTGATGGGCAGTGTTTCAAGAGCAGGGAGCTCACTCTGAAGGTGTTGGGCATTTGCACTGCATTCACTGAATGAAACCAGGGGAGCTCTGCGCTGCTGATCAGACTCCAAATCATCAGAGCTTCATTTCTGCTTTAGCATCAGCCCTCTCAGGGTCCTGTCTGAGCCAGCACAAGCCTGCGGAAGATCCAAAGCAGAACCCAGGCTCCTCCAGGGATGCTTTTCCTGACAGTCCCACAGCTCCGTGGTCCTCGCTCGGCTTCTCTCCTCAGCTGCTGCCCCTTCGATTGTTGTTGCTCCTTATCTTCTCCTTATGAACAGAGCCGAGCTAATCAGCTCGATGGCCAGGGCGTGTGTTGGGAAACACATAAAAGGATTTAAATCCTTTCCCTCCTTCAGGAAAGCTTTTCCCTGCGCTGGGAAAGGGGTTGGTGGTTCTGACTGCCTGCGTGGTGCGAGCGAGCAGGGGCATCGGTCGTGATACTCGGGGGCAGAGCAGCTATTTGCAGATGTGGACTTGGGGCTCGCATCAAATCCCCAGCTAAACACCCTGCCTAAGGTGAACTTAAAAACAAAGTCATCTTGCAAATGGTTCCCCCAGCAGGTTGAGACATGCTGTTGAGGATAATGTTAACTCCCTGCAGTCTCAGAGAGACAGGGAGAAAGCAGCTTATTTCCATATCTTAATTAAAATTTCCATTAATCCCATCTGAGGCCTCATAACTTCAAAAACTTGGACAAAAAAACCCAACACTTATTTCTGATAAATATTTTAGACTAATTGTTCTGAGGGAGCAGACATCTCTTGCTGGTGAATATCAACTAGCCGTGGGTCTTGCATACTATTTAAAGGCAAACCGCCAGGGTTTTGTTTGTTTGTCCTCTGAAAATTACTGAACATCTTAAATGCCAAAGATAGGAGGCAGCGAGAGCAAAGGCGCTGGGCTCACATAGGATCACTGTGATTACACAGAAACTCCGTTCTGCGCTTTGGAGGCTGCTTTTGTGTCTTGCAGGTACCTTCCTGCAGGCTCAGAGCCCTGGTGCTTCTTGAACATGGGGAGCTGCCGGCCCGAGGAGCTTCTAGCTCAGGACAGCATCTTTTAATGATGCTCTGTGCTCTGTCTTTATTCTCTAAGACAGGAGGGTGTTTGGATAAGAAGTGGTTGCTCGTTCTGGTCTCTCCCAGTTCAAGAGGGACAGGGAAATAGTAGAGAGAGTCCAACAGAGGCTACAAAGATGATGAAGGGACTGAAACATCTCTCTGCTGAGGAAAGGCTGACAGCCCTGGGGCTGTTTAGCCTGGAGGAGAGAAGCCTGAGAGGAGATCTTAGGAATGGTTACAAATCTCTGCAGGGTGGGGGTCAAGGAGAAGGGGCCAGGCTCTTGTCAGTTGTGCCCTGGGATAGGATGAGAGGCAATGGTAGCAAGGTGAAACATGGGAAGTTCCACCTCAACTTGAGGAAAAACTTCTTCCCTGTGAGAGTGACAGAGCCTGGCCCACGCTGCCCAGAGAGGCTGTGGAGTCTCCTCTGGAGACTTTCCAGACCCACCTGGATGTGTTCCTGTGTGGTCTGTCCAGGGTGACCCTGCTCTGGCAGGGGGGTTGGACTCGCTGATCTCCAGAGGTCCCTTCCAACCCCCACCATTCTATGATTCTGTGATTCTGTGAGAATCACGGACTCAGCAAAACACGATTTCCACAGCCAAGCCTAGAGGAACTGCTTTTTGAAATGGGATATGGGATCAGACCAAACCAACAAAAACATGATAAAGGGTTCTCCTTTGCCACTTAAAATCCTACTTCTCCCCCTTTCCCAGGCTGACTTTTTAAAGTGTGGGTTGGAGAGGCTGGAGTGATATTGTTGGTGCTTTTCATCAAAATGAAATTATGATTTTGAATATTTGTTTAATTATTACTCAGTGCACCAAAGCAAAGAATTGAAAGCATTGGCTGGGGGTTGCCTGACAGCAGGGCTCTGCAGCCACTGCTCTTCAGCCAGGTCTATAGTTAGAGCCTAATGGGACGAAAGAGCCCTTCGCCCACCTCCAAGACTGCGAAGTCTATATGTGCTTCAGGGCTGCTCCTCCTGAGACCTGAGCCTGCAGCCGGACTGTCACCTTCAAGCATAGCTCTGAGATCTTCAAGGATGGGTGGTTTTCCATTCACATCTTTGCCAGGGGGTGAAAACCGAAACAATGCATTGTCCCCTGCAGCAAATCGGAGTTGTGCATCTTAATTATCTAAAAACTCTGTTTTAACAAAGAGAATCCAAGAATAATGGTTGTTTAAGATATTAGCTGTGTTTTCCATCCAGCTCGTGACTGTAACTACCCCAGGTCCAGCAGCCCTGCAGTCATAGCAGTGCCCCAACAGAGCCTCTTTTTGCAGGGATTTTTTGTTACCCACTCCAACTCCTCCAGAGGCAACTATGAAGCTGGAAGTGAGGGGGAGACCCAGGGTCACCGTTCCTGCACCTCTGCCACCGCAGGGACCGAGGCAAATTGTCACTTCAGTGACAATCAGAGGAGCCTTCCTAACGCATTCACAGAAAGGCTTCTAAACAGCTCGGTAATGCAAAGAGATTTATAGCGTTAAAGAGCTGGCTTTGGTGAGGTGGAGAGAAACAGGTGAGGGGAGTAGGGGCCTTGGAAGCAGAGCCAACAGCAGCCTGGGGGACAATGGTTAGGAGTCTCAACTGTCCCTTTTGAGCGCTGCTAAGATCACCAGAACTCAAAGCCCAACTTTTACATCCCCTCTTCCCCCTCTGCTCATTTCCCTTGCTGCCCAAAAGTGGGACACTGGTTTGGGATAAGAACATACCAACAGAGGCTTTGTGGAGTGCAGCTGGATTTGGGGATTGCACAGAAGTGGACATCAGTTGTATGGTGTTTGGGCTGTTTCCTAAATACACCTCAGTCTTGTAGACAGCTTAACAAATGAATTCTATGTTCTTCCACTTAATTTTAAATGTTATTAATTTCATCCATGGAAAGAGGCTTTTATTACTGTTTGAATGCAATGCTTGTAGTAAGGAAAATGTCTTCTGGTTTCTGTGGGGCACCAGAGCGTGTTTGGAGATGCATAGAGAGGGCTCTCCATCCAAGGTGCTGTGTTGCCCAGGATCAAACACATTTGATGGCTTTTTGGATACGTAGGTGAGAAATGAAGCAGGTAACTGAGCTGAAGCTGAAAGCTGTGGTGGGAGGGATGGGGTGGAAGACAGCACAGGTCATTCAGATGTTCTGCTGGGGCAAGACTGGGAATTTGTGTGTAACATCCTGCATGACACAGCTGTCGGCGGATGGAAATGCGAGCAGGAAGAGCTCCTCTCTGGCTTTGCACTTTACCATGCAAGTGGCAGCCAAGGAGAAGAGCAGCCATAATTAAACCGTGATGTTGAGCCTTGGTGCCCCGGAGGTAACGTCCTCAAAATGAACTGAACATTGAGAATGGCAAACTGCAAGGGATGTAGTGACAGATTCTCCGTGGTCATAGATGTGACGGATGGATCACCTCTGAGTGACAGAAAATTGGACACAGATCATGAGGAAGGCAGGAGAGAGCACTGGGGGTGGGGGGTGGAAGGGGAGAAAACAACCATTCCTAAAACGAGCCTAAGATCTGCCTGGTTGCTAGGGAAAGTGGGACTCCTGGTAAGTAATTTCAATTTGTACCTATATTTATAACAGTATGAAGATACGCTTTATAATCTGTGTAATAAAGAACCTCATCAGCAACTTCTTAAAGAAACTTGTTATTACGGAGAATGACACTCTAATTGCCTCCAGACATTTAGCTTGTCTAGTGAGTGAAGTAACCTGATAAGCTATTGAGCTATTAAGTGATGTAGAATCAATTAATGTAGTTAGATAAGAAAGTAATAACCTACCCAGGTAAACTAAGTAGTATGTGTCAAACTAGTCACTATTAATTCATGTCCAGAAAAGCCTAGTATACCCAGTAACCTTCATAAAATCGAGGAGGTTATATTTCAACCAAAGAAAACTAGTTTTCCAAAGATCATTTATGAGGAAAAATAAAGACAAGTACAGAATTCACTACCAAGCTCCTCTTTCCAAAGATACTTTCCATACCTTTAAGACACAAACAGCTGAATAACAGCACCTCAGAGATGGTTAAACTGTAAGCACTGACTTCCCCAGTCATGGAAAAAAGGAGGGCCGTGGGGGAAAGCACACCTTGAATTTCCACGCCTGCGTGGGAACGCTCACGGGACTCAGGTAACTGGGTAGGCAGTTGCCTGCATCACCTCTTGCAGGTGCAGCGGTGGGGAGCAGCGTGCACGCAGCCGTCAGTGTCTCTGTAGCCTTTCAGCTTAACAGCAGAACAGGCTGGCACGGCGTGGTGAAGTTGGGCTGTTAGCTAGCACGGCTGACGTGCGGACAAGGTGACAGATGGGGAAGGGTCACGGTGCCTTGTGTAGATACAAGCAAAAAACGTGTGAGGACCCAGTTCTAGTTCCAGTTAATTTTGTCCCTGTCTGATCTAGCTTCGGGTGTGATTATCTGGAGTGTATTAGAGCAGAGGAAAGGAGAATGGGTGAGAAATTATCATCCTGTCTGTCTCGCTGCTGCTGCAGGTTTCCTTTCCTGATATATTGTCTCTCTAGTTGGGGAGTGCAGAAGGAGGTTAATGAATCTTAAAATATTTCTAAGTGGCACAGTGTAGCTCCAAGCAAGCCAGGGCGTGCTGGAAAGCGAGCGCGAGTCCCCAGGTCTGCATGGCTGCGCTAACGTGACGCTCAACGAGAGCTAATTAGCCCTACCTCGGAGCGCTCAGCACCGCGGGGACGCTGCAGCGCAACCGGCTCGGGGCTGCCTGTCCTGCTTCCAGCCCTGCTGGCTCCACACCCCCATTTTGGGGGCTTTCCTTCCATCTCCTCAAGTTGTCAGAATGAGATGTTTGTGGCTATAAAAATCACAATCTGATCTAGGTCTTGCTGTAAGGGTTTGTTCTCATCCATGTCTCCAGCCTGTAGTTATGCACAGTTATTTATATATATATATATATGTATCTCTATGCACTCTGCTGCAGTATTTGGGGACCTCTGGAGTGTATGGGCCAGGGGGTAGGTCTGTGTCAGGGGACATTTTGAGACTTTCTCCCAAGATCAGGTCTGTCATGGAAAGAGTGCCGTTATGCACGTGGCTTTTTGTTGGTACAGACTCTGCTCCCCTGAAGCACCCACGACAGAGGTGGGGGCACCTCCAGATCCCTGTGAGTCAGGTGGCATTAGTGTATCCTGCCATGGTTAGCTACCAATCTTGCTTAAAACTCTTCAAAAATCCTTGGAACGGGTATTTGCAACTTTGGAAACTCACAGTCATTTGGAAAGCTGGGCCTCAAACAGTGGGGAAAATGGCAAAGTCTTGCTGGAAGATTTATTGAGTATTATGTTGTGGATGATCTATGACAGAAGAATATTTGGGGGAAAAAAATAACATGAGAATCCCTAAAATGTCTTCCTTCCAGCCCATTCCATGAGGTGTAAACACACAGTAACCTTGCAAAGGACCACAGCAGTTCCCTACGGACCACAGGGCAGCAGGAAAAGCCCGATCAGCGGTGGCAAATGCACGGAAAGAAAAATATCAACCATGAATATTTTAGTGCCTCAGCTCCAGCATTCAGATGTGCTACACTGGATTGGAAATTTTGTTTCTGATCTTCTTTAAACAAGAACAACTTGGAGCCATCTGAGCTGATTTGCTTAATGTGCTGTTCAGCATTCACGGCGCAAATTGAATTGTTAGCCTCTCTGTCTTTGCATGGGGATGTTTTGATTCTAATATTACCAGCAGAGCAACCTTCCCTAACTGAATTGTTCTCACAAGTAATGTTGATGGTTTGCACTCCCACTCAATTGATATCATTGTGGCTACTGACAAGAAGGTGCTCGTTAGAGTGAACAGGTTGAGACCAGATAAGAAGAGAGAGAGACAAATCAGAACTATCCCGTTTTCTTCCATGTTCTTTATTTCAGGGTTTTTTTTCCCACCAATTTCCAGTTGCTCGCTTCCTGCACTTCTGGCAGAGATGGGCTTGCAGCTGCTTTACACGACTTCTGTGCTACCCCTCCTTGAAACCGTACAGGAACTAATCCAGTTCCATCACTGAGCTTTGGCCCACCACAGCTAAAGCTGGTGAGGACCTAGCTTGGATGGGT
Source organism: Ceryle rudis (assembly GCA_033439905.1). Lineage (NCBI taxonomy): Eukaryota > Metazoa > Chordata > Aves > Coraciiformes > Cerylidae > Ceryle > Ceryle rudis. The sequence goes on from JAAGNO010000900.1 coordinate 18,019, forward strand.
CTGCATCTTTGCATACAGTGTAGAAATGTCCATCATGAAGCCTTCTTGCAGCTGAGGATCAGCCCCATGATGCTCGTGTATCTGCACAGTCTTTGTGTGTGGTGCTGGGAGTCAGCCCAGCTCGCCCCATGCCAGCTGGTGCAGATTGTCCATGCTGCTGGAAACTGGCATCTTCTGGGGTGGGTGAGCTTCTCCCAGATGCCCACTGTAGCTCTGATATATGTATATATGTATATATATATAATATGACTGGTTCTTAATACACTGGACCAGAAAGAACAGGGGAACTTTCAGCAGCTTGGACTTCTGGAGAGCAGTTAAAGGCACGAGTTGTGTGGGCAGCCTGAGTCTGCAAGACCCTCTGGGGCTGGAGTTTTAGTGCTGCTGTGGAGAGAGGGATCTCAAGGTGTGTCTGCAGCACAGACATTAGCAAACAGCTGGTGCCTGGGTCTCTGTAGGTTGGGTCTCGGTAGCAAACCAGCATGGGTGCAGCAGAGACCACTAGGGACCAGAACCTTGGGGTGGAGAAGGGGGTAGTCAGGGTGACAGTACAGCCTTACCCATCAAGAGCTGAAAAGCAAAAGGAGGGGATTTGCAAAAGCTGTAGAGAACAGCGTGGCAGACTGAGTACAGGAGTTGGGATGTACCAGTAGTGAATTGGTCACTACTGGATCTCAGCAACGTTTAAGAGGTCTATTGGCAGAGAAAGTGAGAGGCAAGACTGCTCTGGGATCCTTCCTATGTGAGTAACTGTTGTGACCTATGTGGTTTTCAGACCTTTCCAGAGTTTGATGTTTCCTACATCAACAGTTGCCAGGAGAAATTTTGCTTACAGCGTAATTTTCCATTTGCTGTTGGATTTCAGACAGATGAGTGCAAACTGTTCTTTCTGTAGCTCAGGAGATAATTTTGCAGTCAGTGTGAACACCGTGAACCTTCTGATTTTTTTTTCTCTAATAACAGTTTGGCAAATCAAAGTGTCTGTTTGGTTAGTCAGGAAAAACACCTAGGAACCACGTGAAAAAAATACACAGGCACAGAGATGGACCCTGAGCTGGCTGCATCTCCAAACAGATCTTCTCAGTGATTAAGGGTATTGACCATTTTTTATTTCATCTTGTCTGTGTTGAAACAGGAGTGTCAAAGATGAGTACAGAGGGAAGAAACACAAACACACGCATTTCCTAAGTACTTTTATTTACACAAATTCCTTTGTCATGTTTTCCAACATGGCAAGACAATGGTCACCAAGATAAATTCTGTAGTCTAGCCACTACTGAGAGGAGGTCAAATGCGGGGGGGAGGGAAGAATATTTGTGCTTTGTAGGGTAGAAGTTAGGGAGACATCATTGCATTTCTTGCCTTTCAAATAATTTCCTTTTTAAGCCAACAAACCCAATGGTGGGACATCAAGGAGGAGGGAAGGATTTTCCCAGTGAATGATTTTTAATTAGTTTAAAAAGATGGTAGCTTTGGGGACATCCACCCAGATTGGTATATCCATGGCAAATAATAGCAATAAACTCTCTGCTTCTACGTATGTCTTATGTACATACAAGCACCTGCAAGCCCAGGTTAGCAAAACCACACTTTCTATTGTTCCTTTTGTTCCCTTTGTTCACTAAGCAGTAATGAAAAATGACAGCCATACTTATTGTAACGTCCCTTCCGGAATGCGGAGATAATTACCTGCCCTTAACATGGGAGAGAGCGAACACCAGCTCCAGCTCCTTCCAGCTCCCTGGAATCCAGCCGACACGTTGGCGTGCAACGCCAAGTGGAGGATGTCAGGAGCAGAGGAGACCTGCTGCCTTGCGAGGTTTTAATTTAGGGTTCACATTTTTGTCTAAGACGACCTCAAATGCCTCTGTTAAAAGGGGACTATTTGGATTTCCACCTATATCTTCACCTGTTTCTGAAGAGGAGGCCTTTGTGTGTTCGTTTGAAGTAGGCTTGACTTTATCAGTAATATCGGTGTTTTCGTGGGGACTCTGACAGGGTCTGACTTCAGCGGTGAGTGAGTCATTCCACTTTCCATTAAAGAAACCTCAAACTTCAACCTACGTGCTGCTAAGAGAGGCTATGGTGGTCCTGAAAAGTATAGAACCACAGAATGTTTGGGGTTGGAAGGGACCTTCAAAGGTCACCTAGTCCATCTCCTCAGTCTAAAATAATCTAAGTACTAGATTAATAGGCATTGGGACTAAAAATCTAACAGGAAAAAAAAAGTCATTTTGGTGCTGTAAGAGTGTGTGACCCCGTTCCTGTTCTCCCTTCTGCTGGTGGTGCTGGTGGTTGTGTGCTCGATTACAATCCTACAGCCTGTGCAGAGGAAGGAAGGGGGAACAGAGAGTGCTCCCTTCCCAGCCTGTGGGTTGCCAAGCTCTCCCTGCGGGTCAGGAGAGCTCCTGCTTCCCTCTCTACCTCTGCTTATTCGGGGGGACACCCCTGGATGGGCATTTCCCCACATCCGAGATCCAGTGTTGAAAACTGGGGGGATTTCTATTGCTTTTACTCTTCTGTTCAACAAGGACAACCTATCCCAGCGTGGTCCATGCAGGTAACTAGGTACCTCCCTGTATTTTTCTTATTCTTATACTGTATTCTGTTTAAAGAGAATTTAAAACCAAAACCTATTTGATTTTTAATAAGAAAAATCTTTTAATATCTTAATATTTTTGTCCTTTGCATTTATTCCCTCACTAGCTGGGATTTTCCAGGCTGATTATTTTTTATGGTATTAAAAATATAATCCATATGATATATTAAAATATAATTACGAGTGTTATCATCTTTTCAGCAGCGTGTTATACCTGGGGAGATTTTACGAGTGCAACTACATCCTTGCAACACCCACACTAGTGATGGAAACCAACTGACCTTTGCTAACCCTTTTCACTGCTAGAAAAGGGGAAACAAAAAGAGGGGAAGAGTTTTTGCTGCTTCCAGGTGTTTCACCTTCACACCTTTTCCTTTCTGATCCAGAACATCTCCCTGCGGTACAACAAAAGGAGATAAGAATTAAGTTAATAGCCTGGATTGCCACGTTTTTCAGGTTGTGATCACTGTAGAGAGGTTGGTGCTGGTCTCTTCTCTCGGGTAATTAGTGATAGAACCAGAGGGAATGGCTTCAAGATGAA